>JAABOM020007708.1:0-19953 GCA_011800125.2 Solanum clarkiae | reverse complement strand
ACATGTGGTAGCCTAATTCGTGCCATGTGTCAGTGCTATAGCTAGCCACGTGTCCCACTTCTATTCAGCAATTATTCAATCCTTTTTTGATGTTTTGGGCTCATCTGGACTCCGATTTTCGCAAATGAATTATGTAATCATATGGATTTCGACATTTCGGATCCAATGATGCGGTTCGAATTTCCAAGGGAGCTTCCTACGATTGATGTGGATCCCACTTCCTTATATGCTACTTCTAATAGAAAGTCCCCGAATGGTCAATCGCATCCGGAAGTCCCCGGTATAAAACCAAGGGTCTTTCTAGACCAAACTCATTGTTCCGAAGCTAACCACGCTATCAAAATTCACATTTGTAGCACAGTTCCTAAGGGTTTTGACTGAGTCAACTATTAACTAGTTCAACGGCTAAATTTGTACACCATAATATAATTGCACCAGACATGCTCATAGCCTAATTCGATCATTCCAGAGCTTATGGAATCGTCAGAATTTCGCTTTGAGGCCATTTACTAGGACTTTACTGAACAACTCATTTTGCGAGTATAACTTCCTGGTTAACTCAAAAATCCATATAAACCCCAAATAACCCAATCAATAACCATCCCAACAGTCCCAATAAATCACTAATGGTCTAACGTCACTATACACATGCTCAAATCAATAAAATGACTACAAAATCATAGAAATAACCCAGAGGGTCATTGCAACATCCCAATTAATAAGACTTTTGCCCACAAAAGAATGAATACAAGTGTACCTGGAGAATACAATACAAACAACATAGGGATCCGTATCCTAAACTCATAGTAACCAATTAATACAATGATCATAAGCATGCTTAGTGTCCAATAGCCATTCCCATAATCTCAACTAACCAAAATTACAATAATGCATCTATATGTAATAGAGAATCAGTGTAAAGCACAGATACGACTTCCACTTCATTCCTGGTTCCCTAGTACAAGCAATCCCCACGAATCAACCATAAATGGCTCACAGGCTAACCAAATAACTGCAAACAATAGCTAATATACTCACACTTACACATAGGGTTTAAACCCTTTTCCTTTGTTGCTCAATCCACTAGGCCCAACAACCACAACAGTCACTAGTATAATAAATAGTCATGACACCATCTTAATATATCAGATTACTACGCGATAGCTATAAGTAGTCTCATCATAACAGCAGATACTCATGAATAGAATAGATAATCAACGTACCACTCATCTGTATTTTCAACAACCATCAAACCCTCACTAGTGTAGCAAACACTCAACATACCACCCACTAGTAGACTTTTTGTACCTTTCTTCTTACCCAGCCATACATATATCACTGCCCAGTCATGATCCTTAGTACTTATTATCATTCAATCACATATGGAATACAACGGGTAATAGAGATAAAGTACTCCATGTTACCACCTGCTAGCCTCAACCCAGATAACGGGAAGTACTGCAGGTTAACATTCTGTGGCTCATACTCGATCTCCACAACCCAGCCTGGCACATGTCGCCTTAACTGAATAGGATCTAACAGTTCTTATATTTAATAGATTATTCACCATCCCGTAGAACTTAACAAATCAACCCCTAACAAGTAGGGTCGTCCTGGATTATCACAACAAATACAACCAGTACATATAAGTCATCAAATTCATGCTACAACATGGAATTGTCAACCCAACAAGTATAAGCAGTCACTCAAAATAGCCCCCATGGGTCCGAGTGCAATCTCCGAAATATCCTCCGCCCAAGATCTCAATCAATGACAACTTAACCTCCCTTATAGCACAATCACACTCCGCTCTTTGGCAATAACCTGGCAATCAGCAAAAACATATCTAAGAGCTCATAATTATGGGACCATGTCCCCCGATAGGGTCTCAACTATCATATCGTAAGCATGGACAAATATACTAAACACCTGATCGGTCCAAGCTCTAAACCACACAAATGTTTAACAATTGATTTAGATCATAAATTTAAAAAAATAAAATTCTTAAATATAATGTCAAGTCAAAGGGTGACACATTAAATGGGACATGGAGTAATTATTTTACTTGATTTATTCAATTTCAATTGATAGACAATAATCATTAAATATTTTGCATGAAAATTTTACAGCGCTATCATGAATAATGGGTTTAATCCGTTTATTAAGAAACTTTGACCATTGAATGTTTGATATGAAAATTTTGTAGCGTTATCACGAATAATAGACTTAACTCGTTTATTAAAAAACTATGTCTATAATCATATTGTTTATGTCAATAATTTTGCAAACGCCAAGTTACATTACAAAATTAATAAGCACACAAGAGACAATCTAGAAGAAGTATCTATTTAAACTAATGACATATCTAAACAGACCACTAGATGGGTGAATAAGTAACAAATATTCTCATGTATATATATTTCAAGAACACAAGGAAAACAATCATAACATTCATTGATGATGGTCTTACAACTAACTTGCCTTAATAACAAGCAATATAAGAAAACTCCCTATTTAAAAAGAATTTAGATTCTTTAATGAATGTTCATTTGAATTTACTATAATTCATCTTATTAATATAGACTCGTGATATCACAAATAATCATATGCCAAAGCATAAATATATCAAAATTGGAGATTTACTATAAAATGTGTCTCAATTTCACTAATTCTAATCTAATACATAAAATATGAAAAAAAATTTAATAATAGATAAACACCCAAAAACATTCTTGGTGATACCAAGATATTCAAGATTCTGAACATAGCAGAATTGCACTCATAAATAGACTTAAAATTCTGTAGTTACAAATGCATCCAATTATATCACACTTTTGAAATATATAATCATCTTTAGGTGATTATATCTTTTTTCAGATTTTTCCACAAAACAATTAAATTTTTAATTGTGAGATACTCAATTTCCAAAATTTTATCAAAATGATGTGACCATAAATTTTAGATTTTTCTAAAAAAACAAGTGAATTCTTAACTGTGAAATATTCAATTTTTAGAATTTCATTAAGATGATGTAAGAATATCATAAATTTAGCATAATTTTGTTTGATACTTTATTTCATCCT
This sequence comes from Solanum clarkiae, assembly GCA_011800125.2. Classification (NCBI taxonomy): domain Eukaryota; kingdom Viridiplantae; phylum Streptophyta; class Magnoliopsida; order Solanales; family Solanaceae; genus Solanum; species Solanum clarkiae. The sequence continues at coordinate 16,870 of JAABOM020007708.1, read as the reverse complement.
AAATGATGTCTCCAAAATTCATAGCATTCAAATGAATTTCAACATCGAACACCCATGACAGATAATTCTTACACAAAATATGAAGAATAACAAATTCAAATTTTATAAATCTAAATATATTAAAAAGAAGAAAATAAACAATACTTTGGTCTTCAAACTTAACTTTCGCTCTTTAAGACAATAAAACATCAGGTTAATAATGTATTATAAAATTATATAAGACGATTGAAAAAAAAAGTAGAGGGAAGAAAAAACGTTCCTTATTCCTTTTGATAGATTTTAAGGGATGAAGAAATAATCACCAAATCAATTACAAAATATTTTATTTATAGGAGACAAGTGAGTTGATTCCTAAATAGAATTCCTAACTTCTCTGCAAAAAAAATAAAAAAAATAAAAAAAATAAAAAATAAAAATTCTACATAATATACATTCACTATAATACAAATATATCATCTTCACTATTTCTCCTCCCTCATTGGAATAACAAAATATCACTAAAAAGAATGTGAAGTTATTAATTTTTTGTTACATAATTTAAAAGGCTATCATAATAAATATTTTTTAAGTAATTTCTCTATGTAAATAATCCTAAATAGCAAAATAATATGACAGTTGTCCCTTTTCATAATTTAATACCCAAAAACACTTTTTAGAAAGATGACCAAACATAATTTACTTATCAACTACTGAAAAAGGTACATCTCCAACGAAAGATCAAACACAGCAAATACAAACTACTTTTGTCCAAACTTACTTTTCTTAAAAGTGGCTAAGATTTTATTATAGATCATAACCATTAAATTACTTCAACCCATTAGGTGATTATAAAACTATTGCATCAAACACACTTAATAATAACATTTACATAATTAAGATTTCATAAAAATTAAATAAGACTTGAGAATTGAAATTTGAATAATCATGACTAACCTTTATCAAGTGCAAATCAATTTGGTCTAAATCAACTCAAGTGATTTATCTTTTCTTTAATGAATTGAAATACTCCGTCTCACGAATACATAAAACTAACTATTTGCAAGGTCATGAGAATACTATAATAAACCAATAGATAAAATGTTTAGCATATACCACTACACGTCATAATTAACTTATTTGTTGCCCTCTTTTCTGATGCCATAACTGACCTAGTACAAAAGAGAGCAACCGAGAATTTCAAACATTTTATCTTGCGAGATTGTTTTCTTCCTCTAAAGGTTTTCTGGAACTATCCATGAAACGATCCCAAAAAGGGCCTGAAAATGTGTCGTGGAGGTGCTCATAATTGTAATTTCCATATATAATTCATGCGAGATATTAAAAATCCAACTTCATATTCTTGTTCAGGACGCAAAATTGAATGGGGAATATGTCTAACTCGAATTTTAGAGAAATCATAGCAAAATTTGATTTTTCAAATTTTACAAATCCCAGTAAGGGTTCGCGCCCCTAGGGCAATGCGAGCAGGACACGGCCCTGTGTAAAAGTTGCCAAATTTTCTTGTTCCGGTCCAAGGCCTTTGAGTCTTGAGCCTAAGCCTCTCCATACGTAAAAATGTCTATACTTAGTCATTTTTCAACCTCCTATCATACAAGACATTCCACAAAACTCTCTCAAACACTTAGACTAATTTTTCACCCAAAATTCAAGTGTTCCAATCTCTTTTCGGATCTTAAGGAGTTCACTCAAGCTTCAAGTCTCTATTCCAATCTTCATCAAGGAATTCTCCAAAGCTAAGATATGTGGGTTTCAACCATTGGGTCCTTTTACCCATGGTGCCCAATCCTCCTTTTTACATAAATTACACGTTCCTAAGTTGATTTACTTATGGGTCTTAGTTATTATGAATTTGACTATGAATTATGTTGGAATTTCATAAACTTGTGACTGTTTAAGCATGTTTTGAGTTATAAACTTATGATCTATCTTGAGATTTGATGAAGGATTTTGATGCATATTGCATGAGGGTATTACCAAGTATTGGTGGATAGTTTGACATTGATTTTTCTTGCATGATTTCACTCTTGAACTGCACGATTTTATACTAGCATTACACACCCACCAAATGTTAGATAAAATGCATTTTCAAGGATTTCTTAAGGTTTGGATGATCTATTGGTTGATTTATGAGTCAAGTGACTTTATGATAATTTGGGCTTTCTAAAGGTATGTTTAATTCATGAAAATGTTGGCAATGTCGTAAAGCCGGATTAAGCCCTTTTTCAAAGATTTTACCTCTTGTGATCCTTTGATGTTGATATTAATGCAAGGGCAATATTGATGATGATCCATTTTTATGATTGAAGTTAGGCTCACCATTTGAGGTCAATGATATTAAGAGCTACTCGTGTCATATCTTTCATATTTCTTACAAGTTATTAAAGCTACGATTATTTTAAGTATTCCTTGAGATTAGACTTAGCACCGAGTGGATTAGAAGTGAGTACCCAAGTCCCAAAACTATGTGCCACCATAGGTGAAAGGATTAGAGGCGAGTACCCAAATCTTTAAGAGGTGAATACCCTAAATATGAGTGCTTGAGGCGAGCGCCCAAGTCTTGCCTTGAGGCGAGTACCCGATTCACATAAGATTTAGTGGATTCACTTAGGCATTAGGAGGTTCATCTTGGCAAGTAACTTCCCCCTTTCTTTCAGTGTAGGGTAGACATCGGAATTCCAAGTTGTAGCTCACTTGGTCTTATTTTATGTCGGTTGAGGTTTCTTCCCACACTTATATATATTATGTTCTATGTAAGATGAATGATTTGCAAAGCATGATTTACTTAAGCATTGATCATACATGTCATATTGTTATTATGCTATCTATTGCTTATCACTGTGCATTTTAACTATGTTGCATATCCCTTGTTGCATTGCATCTTACATACTTACTACATTTAAACAATCTAACACATACTCTATGCCTACATGATGTTACCACGTGGGGATCAGAGCTCTATTTGACTATTTTCCTCCACGTGGCTAGTTTGACATCTTTAAGATAAGCTTGGTGAGTTCTCAAGTTCGAGGACTCTATCTATTTTCTCTTGTTATTTCTAAAATTTATTTATGTTGATATTTGACGTTATGAGGGTGATCCTGGAAAGTGTCGTGGCCCTCGCTTCTATCTAAGTTTAGAGGTGTTGTTGGAATACTATGATGTATCTATGCTATGAGCTTGACTCCTTATGATTTATGATATCAAAGAATTCCCTTAGTCCCATTTATCCCTATTTTACTCTCTTGTTGTTGTTTATATTGCTTCTTTAATTAAGGATGTGTGTAAGATATGCTAAGAGGCTTGTTTGGGGTCCCTTCGGGTTCTCGATTTGTCATGTCACGTCTAGGCCCAAGGATCAGGTCGTGACAGACTTGGTATCAAAGCAATAGGTTGTTAATGGTCCTCGACATCCAACACAGTGCGTTAATTAGAATCTGATTCATGGTTGTAAAGCATATCATAACTATGAATGGGAAGCTATAAGATGTTTTAGGAAATGTTTCCCCTCATCATGGTCTATGTCGTACTTTAGAAGTAAGACAGGGCTTTTTCCTCTAACAAATGTTCTTTGCTCTTCTAGTTGATCATGTCGCTTCAAAGAGGGAGGCCAAGGAAGGGTCATGCACCTATGGGACAACCGACTTATCCCGCTCCTCAAGCTCCTCAAGATGGATGGGCTACCAGAGTTGAGTTTCAAAATGCTATTACTATGTTGGCATATGTTATAGCCAACCAAATCAACCAAGGAGACCAATCCCCTCATGCTCTCACTCCGACCTTAAGGGTAAGGGACCTCACTAAAATGAATCCAGCGGAGTTCCATGGGTCTAAGGTGGATGAGGTTCCCCAAGAGTTTCTTGATAAGATGTACAAGGTGTTGACTATCATGGGGGTGACTTTGGAGGAAAAGGCGGAGTTGGCGGCCTACCAACTCAAAGTGGTGGCTCAAATTTGGTTTGTGTAATGGAAAATAAAGAAGGAAAGTCATGATGTTATTCCTTGGGAGGAGTTTAAGGTGGCATTTATTAACCGGTTCTTCCCTCTTGAGCTAAGGAAGGCCAAAATGATGAAATTTATGAATTTAAAGCAAGGGTCTATGAGTGTGAGGGAGTATGCGCTCAAGTTCAAATCAACTCTTCAAGTATTCTCCACAATTGATTGTTGATCCGCGATCAAGGATGAACAAGTTTGTGATAGGTGTATCTGATTTAGTGAATGAGAAGTGTTGTGCCGCTATGTTGATAAGTTATATGGATTTTGAAAAACATGAAGGGCAGAAGCTTAGAAAGAGAAGACGTGAGGGATCCAAGAGGGCTCGATTTGATGGTAGCTTCCAAGATCAATAGTCCGACGATGCTCCAAACAAGAGGGTTGCCAAGGATGGGGTGGTCAACCCCAAGTGTCAAGGTGAAGGTGTTGGTGGACAAGCTCCTCCTACATGCAACAAGTGTGGAAGGTACCACCTGGGAGATTGCTTAGCCAGTTCGGGTGCATGTTTTGGATGTGGTCGACTAGATTATAAGATGAGACATTGTCCGTGGGTCCTAAAAACCATAAGGATGGTCATCAACGTTCTCAACCATACCCTTCTAGGAGTCACTAGGCTTGGCATGGTATTTCGCAAGTAAGTTCAAGGTCTGATTTGATGGATCCGGGTTTCACTGTTCCTTTCATTATTCCTTTTGTTTGCTAGTGGGCTTCTTGTGTGTCCCGAGTTGTTATGTGAACCTTTGGTCTACCCCTTATTGAGCCTATTGTTGCTAGACAGTTCATATGTATTATTCTGTTTTCATATTGCATCAGGTCTTACCTTTTTACTTGTTGGATTTGATGTGGTGGATTTTTATATCATACTTGGGATAGATTAGTTGCATACATATTGTGTCTCCATTGATTATAGGGCCCACAGAGTTAGATTTCAATTCCCTAATAAACTCTTCCTTGAGTGGGGGCTTGTAAGGTGGTTGTGAAGGTCTAAGTCCATTTCTTGTCTTAAGGTACCATTAATCTCTAAGGGTTGCATTTGTCATCTTGTAAGAGTTAGGGGTGTTGAACCTAAGTTATTTCTATTGAGTTATTTCTGGTAATCAATGAGTTATTGAATGTCCTTTCTGATATTTTAAATTTAGGGGTGGTATCTTTTGATTTGACTTATGCACCAGTTATGTCTATAGGTTGCATGAATAGGGTCTTTAATCCCTACCTTGTTATGCTTGTGGTGGTCTTTGGTGATGATGTGTTGGTTTGTTTCCGGAAGTGAGGAAGAGCCTGTGAATCATTTGAGGGTGATGTTGTTAATGACATATGAGGCTGGATGTTGAGGATGGTGGTGTAGTAGTTTTGATGGTTCCAAACCTTCTTTGGTTAAAGGGGTCCAATTTAGGCAAGACCTTGAGTCTTAATAGAGTTGGAGATTTTGGGTGAAGGATGACGAGGTGGAGGTTTTCTCCCAAGGGGGAGATGGTGGTTTTGGTGACACAAAGTGGACTATGTGTGTTTAAGGTTGAAAAATAGGTTAAGATTTGTGGGTTCTTAAAGGCTTTGGGGGAGGAATTGGTAAGGTTGCGTATGGATTGGAGTTGCCTTTGAGTATGAATATGGTTCATCCGGTTTTCCATGTGTCCATGTTAAGGTGGGGTATGTTAACTCAAGTGCTATAGAACTCATTGAGGTTATGGGTGTTGTGTCGGATGAGTTGTCTTAGGGGAAGGTCCCGATGGGGATATTGGATGAATGGGTGGAAAAGCTGATTAATAAGGATGTAGTGCTCGTCAAGACCCTTTGGAAGAATCGTCAAGTTGAAAGCGTCTTTCGGGGAGCCGGAGCAGGCATGGGGAAGCAATATCCGTACCTCCTTCATTCTATTCAAGCTTATGGTAACACGTCAAGTCCTTTTTATGATTTCAAGTTTTATGTTTCATCCCCTATGTCATTTGCATGCATTCATGTTTATGTTGACAAGTTCATGGTGATTTTGACATTTATATTGAGATTTTAAAAGTGGTGTTTAAGGGCATTGTTGCATTTTTGTTGGGGCTGATTTCATCATAATTACTCTTCTTATGTACGTTTCTTCGATATTCGAGGACGAATATTCCCAAGGAAAAGATATTAAAATGACCCCAAGAAGTGCCCAAAAATGTGCCTCGGAAGTGCCCATAATCGTAATTTTATATATATCAAAATTCGTGTGTGATATCAAAAATCTGACTTCATATTCTTATTTAGGGGGCAAAATTGTGTGAAAAATGAGTCCAACCTAAATTTTAGAGCAACCGAAGCAAAATTCGATTTTCTAAATTTTTCAAATTCCAGTAAGGGTTCGCGCTCCTGGCACAACGCGGCCAGGGCGCGGCCCTGTGTAAAATCTGTCCAATTATATTGTTCCGGTCCAAGGCCTTTGGGCATTGGTCCTAAGCCTCCTCATATGTAAAAACGCCAATGCTTAGTTATTTTTAAACCTCCTATCATACAAGACATTCCACAAAACCCTCTCAAACACATAGACTAATTTTTCAACCAAAATTCAAGTGTCCCAATCTCTTTCCGGATTTTAAGGAATTCACTCAAGCTTCAAGTCTCCATTCCAATCTTCATCAAGGAATTCTCCAAAGCCAAGATATGTGAGTTTCAACTATTGGGTCCTTTCACCCATGGTGCCCCATCCTCCTTTTTACATAAGTTACATGTAACTAAGTTGATTTACTTATGGGTCTTAGTTATTATGAATTTAACTATGAACTATGTTGGGGTTTCATAAACTTGTGACTGTTTAAGTATGTTTTGAGCTATGAATCTATGATCTATCTTGAGATTTGATGAAGTATTTTGATGCATATTGTATGAGGATATTACCAAGTATTGGTGGGTAGTTTTACATTGATTTTTCTTGCATGATTTCACTCTTGAATTGCATGATTTTGTACTAGCATTTCACTCACCAAGTGTTAGATAAAATATATTTTCAAGGATTTCTTAAGGTTTGGATGACCTATTGGTTGATTTATGAGTCAAGTGACTTTATGATAATTTTGGGCTTTCTAAAGATGTGTTTAATTCATGAAAATATTGGCAATGTTGTAAAGCCGGATTTAGCCCCTTTTCAAATATTTTACCTCTTGTGAGCCTTTGATGTTGATCTTAATGCAAGGGTAATGTTGATGATGATTCATTCTTATGATTGAAGTTAGGCTCACCATTTGAGGTTAATGATGTTAAGAGCTACTCGTGTCATATCTTCCATGTTTCTTATAAGTTATTAAAGTTATGATTATTTTTAGTACTCTGTGGGATTATACTTAGCACCGAGTGGACTAGAAGTGAGTACCCAAGTCCTAAAACTACATGCCACTGTAGGTGAAGGGATTAGAGGCGAGTACCCAAATCTCTAAGAGGTGAGTACCCTAAATATGAGTGCTTGAGGCGAGTACTTGAATCCGGGCTTAAGGCGAGTACCCAGTCCAAAAACTAAAGGCGAGTACCCGGTTCACATAAGGCTTAATGGATCCACTTAGGCATTAGGAGGTTCCCCTTGGCAAGTAACTTCCCCCTTTCTTCTGATGTAGGATATACATCGGTATTCTAAGTTGTAGCTTGCTTAGTCTTATTTTATGTCAGTTGAGGTTTCTTCCCGCACGTATATATATTATTTTCTATGTAAGATAAATGATTTGCAAAGTATGATTTACTTAAGCATTGATCATACATGTCATATTGTTATTATGCTATCTATTGCTTATCACTATGCATTTTGACTATGTTGCCTATCCCTTGTTGCATTGCATCCTACATACTTAGTACATTTAAACGTACTAATACATACTCTATGCCTACATGATGTTATCATGAAGGGATCGAAGCTCTATTTGACTATTCTCCTCCACGTGGCCAATTTGACATCTTGAAGATAAGTTTGGTGAATCCTCAAGTTCGCGGACGCTATTTAGGTTCTCTTGTTATTTCTAAAAATATTTTTTGTTGATATTTGACGTTACGAGGGTGAGCCCGAAAAGTGTCGTGGCCCCCGCTCCTGTCTAAGTTTAGAGGGGTTGTTGGAATTCTATGATGTATCTATGCTATAATCTTGACTCCTTATGATTAATGATATCAAAGAATTCTCTTAGTCCCACTTATTCTTATTTTATTCTCTTATTGTTGTTTATATTGCTTATGTGATCAAGGATGTGTGTATGATATGGTAGGAGTCTTGTTTGGGGTCCCTCAGGTTCCCCATTCGTAGTGTCAAGTCTAGGCCCTAGTTCCGGATCGTGACAATCCAATGACCCAATTGACATTGTATGTAATGTAGTCATTAGTTTTCAGTGTACACGTCAATTACTCCCTCCACTTTAATTTATTCAACTGATATGAATTTGGCAAAGATTCTAAAATGGTGAAAAAAAAAATAATAATAAACAAACAAACAAACTTGAATCTCTTGATCATAAAATCAAAAAATGTAAAATATACAAAAATAACAATTAACCTTGTGGTCTTAAAACATGTCAAATAAAAAATTGAAATTAAAGTTTGCGGAAAAAAACACATTTGTAAACGAATGATTAAGGTAACTAAGACAAATCGAAACAGACTATTTCATTGTTAGGATATAATGAAGGGAGAAAAACGTATGTATACATATATAGGAAAATTATTACCTCTACATAGTTTGACTTTTTCAAGAAATAGCAATAGAATCCTTATTAAAATATATAATCTATTTATTAAAAAAGAAAGAAAATAGAAAAAAAATCTGGACTGTATAATCTGCATTTAAGTAGTTGACATAATTATGATGATATATTTAAATACCTTAATTTTCTTCATTTGTTATTTAACTTCCACAATTATCTCAACCATAAATACAATGATTCTCTCTCCTAAAACCACTAAACCATGTTTATGCCCATACCAGATTCTGTTTCTGTCACGATCTAAGCCTGGGACCTAGACGTGACCGGCGAATGGGGAACCCAAAGGTACCCCAAACAAGTCTCATAGCATATCATTATACATTCTTGGTCGCAGAAGTAATTGAAAATGACACTAAAAGATAAGCATAAATAAGGAGATTGAGACTAAGGGCAAACTTCTATATCATGACATCAAGAAACAAGAGAGTCAATGTTCATAGCATAGATACATAACATATCCAACAACACTTCTAAACCTTGATACTTAGTGGGAGCCAAAAAAAAACAACCGGGCTCACCCTCATAATAATGACAATAGATAATCCAAACATACAAAACATAGTCTAGACATAAGCTTGAGAGAAGATACATATTGCCCCCGAACTTGAGGACTCACCATAAGCTAACTTGAACAATTCGTCTAGCCATGAGGAGAATCAATAGGATCTCCGGTTCCTACATGGTGATATCATGTAGGCATAGAGTATGTGTTAGTATGTTTGAATGTAATATGTATGGAGGATGCAACGCAACAAGAGATAGGCAACATAGGCAAAATGCATAATCATAAGCAATAGATAGCATACTAACAATATGAGATGTATGAATGATGCTTGAAGTAAAATCATTCTTATGTAGAACATAATACGAATGTAAGGAGTGACCATTATAGTGCAATCCAAGGCCTACCACCCCCTTGGATAGGCGCATGAGGTATAAACTCCTTCATGAGGTTGATGGAGTACAAACCCCTCAACAAGGTTGATGGAGTACAAAATCCCCAATAGGTTGATAGAGTACAAACTCGCTAGCAGGTTGATGGGTACAAATCCCCAACTTGGTTGATGGGTACAATGCCCCAACAAGGCTACTCGGGCCTACTACCCTCCGAATTAGGTGATCGAGGTACTAATCCTCAACAAGGTTACCCGGCCTACAATCCCCGAGCTAGACTTGGTCATTCCCAATACTATAGAGATAATATATATATATATATACACACACACGCACACTTCTTTCATCATTATTCCATCATCATTTCATCATCATTACATTATCATATAGTCATTCAACTCATAAGACATGCATAGGACCTTCAATTCCTCAAGATACCATAACCAGACATTTTATCAAACATTTGGCGAGTGCGTAATTCTAGTATAAAATCATGCAATTCAAGAGTGAAATCATACAAGAAAACTTGAAGTAAAATAGCCCACCAATACTTGGTAATATCATCTTGCAAAATACATTGAAATCCCTCATCAAATCCCAAGAGAGATCACGGTTCTAAAGCTTAAAATACGCACAATCATAATAGGTAAATCATCTCGTGGTATAGACTTAAAAATGAGTAATCATGCATTTTCAACCAAACTTTCATAAAAATCCCAATATAGTATATGGTCATAATCTTTAATGAATAATACCCATAAACAACATAACTTCGAAACATGTAATTTTTATATAAATGGAAGATTGGGCTTCATGGGTAAAAGGTACCCATGAATGAAACCCACATACCTTAGATCTTGAATTTCTTGAAATTGAATTGTAAAAGATTTGAAGTTTGGAAGTGGGTCTTGGAATCCAAAGCTTGCTCTTGAGTTTCTTTGAATTTATATTGGGATTTTGATGGAGACTCTTGAGAGAATTTGAGAGTGTATTCCAATTGCGAGGATTGAATTTGATCTTTAGGAATATGGTTAGGTCTTTAGGAGGTGTTAAGATAGCATAGGAATTCCCAAAATATCAATAGAAATAGATAAATTTACGGAAGGCCATTAATGAGGCAAAATTTGGCAAAAACCCATATATACCCCTGCACATACAAGTTCTATGAAAACGGGCATAACATCTTCATCCGAACTCTAAATAAGGTGAAACCAATTGTACATTGGAAAGATAATTCAAAAAAATTTGATTTGGTAGGTCGTGGGACACCCAATTCTTTGTGTGATAAGAGATATTCCCCTTTAAAGTTGACTCTCCTACCGGTACTTATGCAAGACTTGGCCAGCAGAAATTCCTTTAAACTTGGCTTGATGTAGGGACCAACGATGGTCTTAAATGACATAAATAAGCTTGACTTAGATTTTAATGAGAGCTTGAAGCTTGAATGGGTTTTCTTGAGATCCAGAAGTGGGTTTCATCTTTTCCCTAATCAACCTCACCTCCTCTATGTCGTCCATAATTAGATTTGGACCCAACAAAGTCATTTTTCCCACTCCAAACCACCCAACCGGGGACATAATGCCTACCATATGGAGTCTCAAAAGGATTCATACCAATTCTAGAATGATAGCTACTATTAGTCTCATCAAGAACTCTCTTGCTCAAGTCATCCACACTAGACATATACAACCTGCCTGGGTACCTAAGGGAACCATTCTCCCTTGGGAGAAAACTTCTACCTTGCTAATGCTCACCAAAGCCTTTAATTCTAACAAGGAGGGATCAAGATCTTGCTTTGCTCTTACCTCATCAATCAAGGAAGACTTTGAACCATCAACAACCACAATGCCACCATTATCAACCTCTTCCAACCTAACCCCCAAACTAGCCAACCGGTGGACCTTCCTAGTCACCCATTTGCTACCACCATCAATATGAACTAGGCTACCCATGGACGCCCTACTCAAAGCACCGACCATAATATTAGTCTTACTGGGATGATAATACACACTCATATCATAATCTTTAAGAAGTTCTAATCACCTCCTTGTCTCAAGCTAAGATCCTTCGGGTGAACGCATATTAGAGACTCTAGTGAACGGTAAACACATCAACATGCACCCCATATAACCAATGACACCAAATTTCGAAGAAAGACCACGGCGGCAAACTCAAGGTCATAGATAGGATAATCTTTCTCATGCATCTCAAATTGTCTAAAAGTGTAGGCTCCCACCTAACCATCTTGCATCAATACACAACCCAAACCAATCCGGGAGATATCACAAGATAACAAATCCCTGTAGCCCTTTAGGTAGTGACAAAATAGGAGCGGACACAAGCTTATCCTTCAATGTTTGGAAGATCCTTTTACACTCATCAGTCCACACAAACTTGGCCTTCTTTTGAGTCAACTTAGTCATGGGAGAAGCAATAGAAGATAACTCATTCACAAACCTCCGATAGTAACCCGCTAAGCCCAAGAAGCTCCTAATGTCCGTTGGAGTCAATGGTCTAGGCTGGTTTCTAATCACATATGCCCCCTTAGTATCAATCTCAAAACCATGTCCCAACACCATATGACCTAGGGAGGTAACCTCCTCTAACCAAAATTCACACTTCACATACTTAGCATCCAATTCTTATTACCCCAAGATTTGCAATACTACCCCCAAATGGTTCACAAGCTCTAAATAAATTAATACCTCATCACTAGTGACTACCACAATCATAACAAGGTAGGGGCTAAAAATCCCATCCATGAAACCCATAGGCATAACTGGGCATAAGTCAAACCAAAAAGGCACTACCCCAAATTTAAAGTATCGGGAAGAACTTCACTAACTCCTAAATCTTACAAGATGATAAATGCAACCCTTAAAGATCAATTTTACCTTAAGACAAGAAACGGACTTACCCCTTGCAACCACTTTACAAGCCTCTCATTCAAAGACGAATTTAATAGGGAATCAGAAAATAACTCTACGGACCCTAAATTCAAAGGGGGACTCAACACCGACGTAACTAATCCACCCCAAGCATAACCTCAAAATCCACCACAATAACCCAACAAGTCACAAGGCAAGACCTAGTGCAATATGAATATGAAACAACACCTATGAACTTTCAAACAACAATAGGCTCACCAATGAAATAGGAACCAAAGAGAGTTCGGGACACACATGAAGCCCACTAGAAACCATAAAAATAATGAAAGAAATAGTGGCACACTAGCCCATCAAATACAAATACATCAAAGCCAAAGAAAATTTCAATATACCGGTAGCAACATCGGGCACCTCATCCCCTTCTTGATCCACTTGATCAACATGACTACGTTGATCCAATGGTCGACCACCTTTACACTTCCTTTGATCATATGGACAATTCATTAGCTTGTGACCCACTTTGCTACACCCGGTTACCCGGCTCTTGTTCCCCTGGATCAGGTATGGTCTAATGAAACACTTTATATAGAGTATATCATATACATAAGCTCATTTCATCATCATATCATCAATCATATGATATCTCATGCTTTGGACCTTCAACTCCTCAAGAAACCACATCCGGATATTTTATCAAACACTTAGAGGGTAAGTAATGCTAGTATAAAATTATGAAATATAGATATATAAAATTTAAAATTTCAGGCATTTTTGAGGCACGTTTTAGGACACTTTTGGGGTTGTTTCATGTAATTAGACCAAATGATTTGCTCTGGAGTCAGTAATGGTTTCTAAAGATTGGCCATGTTAAAGGTACCCTCCAGGAGAGTAGTATCAATACCCACTACAATCCCAGAGAACAAAGGAGCATAACATCACCATTGTAAAGGAGTAAAGTATATTGCATTGTGATTGCAACACTGATACTACGATTGCAAAGTACAAAAGGGACTATGAATCATGAATACGAACCCCCCGATCACGAATGTGATAAACAACCTGCCTGCACTAGAACTAGATTTGGAAAATTACTCTAAGTCTCCAATTAGACTCTCGATACTCATTTGGAACTCCTTATTCATGAAGCATATATGCTACCCTTACTAAAATCAATATTCTGAACTCAATAGAAGCATCAAAAATCAAATCTAAAGTCTTTTTGACCCAAAATTTGATAAGTCGCAATTAAACCAACTTTAAGATTTAAAAAGACAAAAATTCTTTTAGGACTCCCACAAAGTATAGCGAAGCCTCTACTAAGCCTAAAATCACCTCCTAAATCTAATGCAATCATAAAAAAATAAATCATAGCATCCGAATGCAATATCTCAATCAAAATCAAACCTAGTTCGTTTTAACTCAAACTTCCAATTTAGGATATCCAATCCACAAAACAGCCTCAAATATAAAAACGACTACTCTCTCAAACTAATTTCACATTTTGGAGTTGATGAAACTGACAAAATTTTATTTTGAGACTTGTAACTACAAATGGAACCAAAATTTACCTTTTGAACAACTTTAGCTTTTAAAACTCAAAAACTTCTACACCCTTCAACTTTTTAATGAAATATCAAGACTAATCACATAAATGAATCAAATATGACTTAGAGCTACAATGATGAGGTGTAAAATAATAATGTTTTAAGAAATTTTTAAAACTAGCCTTCGAGGTCATTACAAAAGTCTTCAACATGCATGAAGCATAATAGACCAATCAATTTTAAATAAAATTATCTTTGAAAAAAAGAGAAGAGCAAATGATCAAAATAATCATGAAAAGAAGGCACTATGATTTTGACGATCCTACAACATAACATTTTATAGAACCTCATAACAAAAGGTAAGTACTTGAAAATAATGAAGTGATGATGATCTAAATAAGTCCTGTCGCATTGCTAACTGACAAATGATATACTGTCGATAATATTTTTGGTATATTATTATGCAATATTGTAAAAGATTATGAGGATTTAAATTCTATAATCTATTAAAACTTACTAACATTAAAATATTTATCAAGTGAAAACTGATGATGAATCTTAGTAAGCGTAAAACTTATTTGACTTGCAATCTAAATACTAGAAGATGTCATGCATTTAGTATTAAATATTGTCACTAGGAAAATTTGATATGAAAATATCTGAAGCATTCAAAATGCATTAGACATATATAAGTTCTTGAAAAACTTGTTATGATCCTCATATGGATTTAATCAAGCAATAATCTTTTGTATTCTTATCCAAGTTGATGATTTGAATTGAACTCTTTAAAAGTTTTCATAAGGCAATAGATTATTAACTTAAGCAAATTGAAGTGAGGAACTTGTATAATTATCTAGTCCTGAAAGAAGAATTCATCAAAGAAGATAGAATGAAATACATTTCACCAAATATTTTTTTTTACATATATAGGCTTCAAAAAAAATGGTGATATCAATGTGTAATAGATTCACTGAGCATCAACATGATTGATTTATTCACGAGGTCTTTATCAACTTCTACTTTCTGAAAGATGAACAAGCTTGAATGTAAAGACTCAAGTCTTTGGATTGATGTTCTTATAAGGAAGAGCTACACGATATACTCTTTTTTCTCAAAAGATTTTATGCCAATGTGTTTATCTTGTAAGGTTTTTAATGAGGCATCCAAAATACATATTATTAGATATTGTACTTTTTTGTTTACTAGAGTTTCTCCCACTCAATTTTACCTAGTAAAATTTTAACAAGACATAATTTATCAAATAGGCATTTAAGGGGAAGTATTATAAACATATTTATATTATAGTAAGTGTCTATTGTGTAGATTCTTTGTAGAGAAAAGGTAGGAATCTTACTTAGGGATCAATTTAGATTTTTCCTATAAGTAAAGGAGTTTTCCTTCATTATAGTTGATTTGATGAATATCCCTTAATCCCTAAATATCTATGAAGAGGAATAAGAAGTCTTATCTCTTCTCCCTGTTTTCTCCTTCTTATTGATGAAAAAACACATTATAGAAATAAAAGCAAAGAAGTTAAAAGATAGATGAATTCACATTAAAAAATGCAAATTTATTTTTAAAAGTAGAAGTTAGCAAAGAAGGGGACTTTTCTCTTTCAAGGAACTAATATTTTTAAAGTATTTTTTCTCGATAATGTTCATTAATATGAAGAAATTAATATTCTAGGCAAATGTCAAATTATTATTTATTTATATTTATTTTAAATATGTTTAAGAAATGATTAGAAGAAAGTCAACGTAAGGAAGTGTCACGCCCCGGGAGGATACCCTTGACATGGCCGGCACTCAGAGACAATTGCTAGCCTCTGAGCAAACCACTTGGCCTCATCTTCATATCGTACTCAACAACGGAAGAATAATATTCAAACCAAAAGGGCATTGTATGAATAGAATATAACTTAACTAGCTCATGATTTCAATAAACAAGTTTGGAATAAAAAATACTCGACAATTCTCTACTCAGTATCTATGAAGACTCTACTCAACAATCTAGATGGTGCCATGACATGCTATGGACACCCCAAATCAAAGAAAGAAAAAAAAGTACTAGACCAAATTTGAAGGTAAAAGGTCTCCTCCGGAAAGCAAGAAGGGCTCATCAACTTTGGAGTATGCACGGATTTGGACCTTAACGATGCGTGGTCTAGGGTCCTCTATCACCTGTATCTACATCATAAAAGATGAAGGCTTAAATGGACGTCAGTACATATAAAATACAGGTATGTAAAATAGCTCGTGTAAATAAAGTTCAACTCAGTAATCTCGATTGAACAACTCATACTTAGCTTAGTACATGCAAGTTTAAAGTAAATTATGCTTTTGAAAATAGACCCAGTAAAAAAGTAACCAGTTCAAAATATTATGCTCAATCAGTGTTGCTCAGGAGTTTCTCTTAACTGACATCCAATCCCATCACCTTTAGATTAGTGATGCACAATGAAGGCAATGTCGTTGCCATACCCGCCTTAAACTTACCACGGAAAAGGTGATCAAACTCTCTCATGGATCTACAATAAATGTGCACTTCTTTGACAAGAGTTGCCAGAGCATCTTGTAATGACTATTCTATGTTGGTAACATAGTTGTGTCGATTTAAGTAGAAGTTTACTCACTCCCTGCATGATGCTCGATACCCCTCCCAAGACTAAAACATTCTTAACTCATCAATTAATGCAATCAATCAACTCAATCCTCAATGCTCAATCAATCAACTCAAAACTCAACCTCATTGGGTTATCTCAACTCAACTCATTCAGTTACTCATCAATTCATTCAATCAATGCAATTCATCAAATTCAACTTAGATTTAGACTCACTCCATTAGACTCATC
>JAABOM020007667.1:0-19959 GCA_011800125.2 Solanum clarkiae | reverse complement strand
ATAGTTGGGTAATATGCTGATGACGACTGCCCCTGCTTCCTTTGAGTAGCCGAGTTGAGGATATTAGTGGCCCATCCTTTTAGTATATTTCAAGACTAGCCAGATATTGTAGATATATTTGGTTCGCTTTTGGGACTTCTACTCTTTATTTTATTGTAGTAGCTCTATCTTGGATACTCCCAGGTTTTGAGAGGGATCTTTGTATATATATTTAGTCAGTCCCTGATTTTATTAGTTTCTATTGTCTCTTGTTTGTTGATTTGATAAAATTTTCCCCTTATACTCATTACTTATACTTTCAAGTTACGGATTTTTAAAATTTTCTTATGGGGAACAAACCTTGACAAAGGGTCCCACCCCTTTGACGATCAGGGGTTGAGCCAGACCCCCAAGCCTTATCATATAACTAGAAATCAAGTATGTAAAAGTTTCTTTTTGTTTACGAGGAAGTTGAAGGGATATAATATATATATATATATATATATATATACTCTTTCTCTTTCACAACTTTGTCTTGTCTTTCCTTAGTAGAATTGAACTTTTAGTTACTCCTCATTCTATGCAAATAGAACACTCCTTCTCCGTTCCAATGAATTACTCCTCCATTCAATATATAAATATAAAACAATTTTGTTTTGTTTTTTCCAAATGGCCAACATGACTTCAATGGACTGTTTGGTCAAAGTCGCTTGGTTAAAATCCACCTATGGTGAAGAAGACAACTTAATTGCTAAACTTTTCCGTATCAAGAAAGAAGAATGAATCACTCAGTCCACCTTGTCTTCATCTCCACAAGTTCTTGATCATTAAGAAAAACCTGTTGTTTATTTCTTCATTCCAAGGAGGAAACAAATAATGCGAAGAGAAGTTATACAACAGTCCTGCAATGGCAACGAATCGATGATCAAAAAAGCTGTGGAAAACAGTTCTGAAGATCAGCAATTCAGAGTGTTCAAAGTTAATCCAGATGTTGGTTTCAACAATCAAGAATTCTTTCATCATGAAAATAGAAGTGATGACATGGAAAATAGAGTTTTCAAAATCAATTCGAAGGGCAGTGATATTATAAAAAAAGATTAGCTAATGACCCTCCACTTGGTTTCAACAATCAATAATGGAATAACATAAAGAGGAACATTACTGCTAGAGTTGAAGTCCTTGCGCCTGTTAGAGAATTGGATATTGAATTCAAGAATCTGATTACATCCAATGGCGGTTCACTTGAATCACTTAAATTGGTCATCCAAAAAATACTATTCCAGATTGATGTCAAACTAGCAGAGGGCGTATTTTTTAAATAAGAAATTGTCAGTTTGAGTGAGTTTTTAGACCAAAGTAGATTAGCTCATTGACTTAGAAGCAACAACTTATTTATCATATAGAAATTCAGAAATCAACAAGGGGGGAAAGCATCAATAATTGTAAGCATTAGAAAAAAACTAACCCTAATTTTCCATTTTTTTTGATGAACTGGTAAACGTATTGACTACCTTAGTCCCTTCTAACACGACATGCTTAGCTAACTCACCAGGAAGCACCAATCTTACCACCGTCTATATTTCCCTAGAAGCAATAGTAGGCTTCTTGTTGATCCTAGCCAATCTAGAAGCTTCCTGAGCAAGCTTCTCAAATATATCATTAATGAAGCTGTTCATTCTACCTATAGCCTTGCATGAAATACCAATATCTGGATGCATTTGCTTCAGCACCTTAAAGATATAGTTACAAGTTGCCTTACCTATCAATGGGTTACGGTAGATGCCATCATGTCCTGAGAAATTGGGTCATGAAAAGTTGGTATCAGAGTCGTAGGTTCTCTGGTCTTACTTGTATAAAGATAACATCTAGTAGGGTCATGTAAATTAGGTGTAGATACATCCGTTTCATATCCTTGGAAAGCTATAGTATGTCATTTCGAAACTGTTCTCTATGTTGTATCCTTTCATGTAGTATATGTACTATTGGTTTCATGTACTCCTAGTTGCCTCACTTATTCATGGGGTTATGGCCCCTAGAGGTCGACCACGAGGTATAGCACCAGTATCACCAGTAGCACAAGCCCCAACAACAGTAGCAATAACTCCAACCTTGTAGAGGCGAACTCTCACTTACTTATGGCTATCAGGGTTATACCACAGGCCTTAGCGTAGTTGCTGAAATTCCAGCACCTCAGGATCCTCTTGTACCGCTAGTACCTGAGGTTCAATAACCCTCACCACTTGCTGCACCCCATCTAATGGTCCCAAAAGATGTTGTCTTTACAGGAGTAGAAGATGCTGGGGGTCCTTCAGAGATTATCACCCCTAATGTTTACAAGAGCTACCGGAGAGGAGTCTATGGAGTTTTTGACAACTTGTCAGAAGTAACTACAGTCACTAGGTCATGTGGAGTCTAAAGGGGCTAACTTCACTGCTCATCAATTTAGATAGCCCGCAAGGCAGTTGTGGCGCTCTTATATGTAGTCTATACTAGCAGGGTCCCTACCTCTCACTTGGGCACAATTTTATGAGGCCTTTTTGGACAAATATATTCCTAGGAGCATGAGGGATCGACTCGGAGATCAGTTTGCCCACCTAGATCAACGCCAAATATCTATTCCTAAGTATGAGGCCTAATTACACCAGCTCTCCAATCATGCCACAATTATACTACCCATAGCAGAGGAGCTAGTGCGTTGCATCGTTAGTGTGTTAAGACCAACCTTGAGGTTTGAAATGACCCCGAAAAGTGCCCAAAAATGTGTCTCGAAATGCTCAAAATTATAATTTTCATATATGTCAAAATCCGTTCATTATTTCCAAAATTCAACTTCATATTCGTGATCAGGGGGTCAAAATTTGGTGAAACAGGGTCTAACCCTAATTTAAGAGCGAAAAATTAGCAATTATGATTTTCAAAACTGCAATTTCAAGAGAGCAGTGCGCGCCGTTTCCGCGACGTGCACTAGTACAATTTTGTGACTGTTTTTTTTAGTTTGTCCAAATTTTCTAAGTATTGGGCCCAAGTTTTTCCAAATGTGTTTTTACCTATACTTAGCCAAATTTCATCCTCATATCACCCAAAACATTTTCCAACACTAACTAAAACACTTAGCCATATTTTCACTCCAAAATTCAAGCCTCAAAACCCTCATTTGGCACTAAGGATTTTCTTCAAGCTTCAAGCCTCCATTCTCAATCTTCATCAAGAGCTTCTCCAAAGCTAAGGTGTGTAGGTTTTAGCCATTGATTTCTTCCAACCATGGTGCCCTAATCTTCTTTGTACTCAATTTACGTGACTTACAGTTGATTTTACAATTGGGTCTACTATTATGAACATGTCTATGAATTATATTAAAGCTGTGTAAATTGTGACTGTTTTGCTATATTTTGAGCTATAAATCTTGGATCTAATGTAAGATTTGATGAGAGGTTTTGATGTATACTGCTTAAGGGAGTTGTAAGGTGTTGATTCATGGTTTTGCAAGGGATTTTCTTGCATGATTTCATCTCTAAATTGCCTGGTCTTGTACCCCCATTACACACCTGCCAAGTGTTTGATAAAATGTTTGGCTAGATTTTCTTGTGGAATTGAAGGTTCAAAGCATGAGATATGATATGAATGATGTTATAATGATGAAAAGAGCTTATGTACATGATATACTCTATATAAAGTATTGCATTAAACCATGTACAATTCAGGGGACTAAGAGCCCGGACAACCGAGGTGGGGGTTTGTACTCATTAACCGAGGTGGAAATTTGTACTCATCAACCGAGGTGGGGGTTTGTACTCATCAAATCATGTGAGGGGTTTGTACTTTTCCACTAGGGTGATACGGTATGATTATCATCAACCATGTGAGGGGTTTGTACTTTATGATTATCATCTTTTATCCCCTTCACCCCATTCTCACTTTATGTCTTTTATATGCTTCCGTGACCAATGTCGTGTAAGGAAAAAGTTAAGAGGCTTGATTGGACTTCCTTCGGGTTTCCCATTCACCGTGTCATGTCTAGGCCCAACACTTGGGTCGTGAGAAGGTTGGGCACAGAGCATCTTGTTACAGCGGGACATTCCATTTTGGATGTTGTTGATCATGTTCACACCATTGAGATTGTTCATTGGTTAGGTCCGGAGGGTAGTGATAAGGGGCCCAGACATCAAGGTAGCTACAGTGGGTCCTAGTCTAGCGGCTATGATAGTCATGACAGACCCATTAGCAGTTTCAACATAAAAGGTTTGAACAGGGCTAGTCTAGGTTCAGGTAGCCTTATGGCCACGGAGGGTGGCTAGCCTCGTTAAGGAGAATCTAGTGCTTGCTACTGTTTGAGTGATCTGCCCCTTGATGTGTTGTCAAAATATAACACTTTTGATGCTTAAGACGTGGAACTTTGTATGTTCTCAATGTGATGTTAGTTAGTTTTATATATTTTAGTGTTATATATGCAGGATTCCATGGTTGGCCTTGATTTTGGGAAGAAAGTCCAGAAGTTGCTGATTTTGATGTAATGCGAGACGCTTTACAGGTCGTAGTTCACTCTACGAGCGGTGGAGTGGGTTTCTGGATATTCCAGTGAGGGGCTGATTTTCTGAAGTTGATTCTACGAATATACAGATGGGTCATGGATTAATTAACAAGTCGCAGAATATGGTTCATGCCCTGAGGATCAAAGATGAGGGACTTTCTGAAGATTCATTAGACGAAATCCCCTATGGGTCGTAAACCACTTTACGAGTCATAGAGGGGTATCATAGACTTGAAGTCCAATTTTCTATCGGCACTGTATGAGACCCTCGTAAACCTGTTCATGAGGTGTGCTGACCCAGCTATTCTATTGTGCTTAGGACTTATATTTTAAATATTATAAATGGGTTTTTTAGGATATTTTTGACTAAGCTTAAGCACAGTACATAGAGAATTCAACAATTAGAGAGGAAAAATAGTGAGATAACATTAGAGAGTTTTGAGAAACACTTGTACTTTGATTTGATCTTTAATCTTGTGATTCTCTTTGAAGTTGAATTTACTTGTTCTTAATTCAATTATGTAAGTGCTCTATTATGTTATTTCAATTCATAAGTCTTACATTTACACAAATCATGAGTAGCTAAATCCATAACTAGGATTATGGAAACCATGAAGAAATAACAAGGTAAAATTGGATAATTCATAACTCTTGGAAAATGTTCATGCATGTATTAATTAACTCTCTTTATTTTGCAAGTTTTCAAGTGGTGGCCAACATTAGAACCCACCTAGTATTACTGACTTGACCAAGGTAGTAATGAATAGGAAAAGAGATTAATTAACATGATTCGATTGATGTATTCTCGTCTAATCAACCTAAATGGGCCAAAGGGAGGTGTGTTGGGACAAATAGGTAAGGGGTATTACTGGACTCTACAGAGATGGGCCCACATAGTGAAACTTTTTTATCGCCTAGAACAAAGGGTTTGGTGAACTTAACTTACCATTTTGCGTCCAAATACACTAGTAAAGAATTAGGTAATTCAGTGATACTAAGTTAGACAATCATGGGGAACACATAACCCAGTTTCTTTGCTTATTGATTTCACTTCTGTGTTAGTTAGGTTTACTCTTCTACTGATTATTACAAAACCCCCCCTTTTGGGGAAGTAAGTTGGTTAATCACTCAAACTACAGTTATTAAATTCTCTTAAGTCTATATTCCCTTGGGTTCAACCCTAACCTTATTTAGGTTTTATTTCTTGACAATGACCAATTTATCATAAAAAAGAGGCGTAACTTGGCGACATCACCTCTTTCTACCATGGATGCACAGATAGTGGGTGCTTTTTTGTAGGTTTTTATGATTATAGTTCACTTTAGCATTGGGCTCAGGAGTGTCCTAGCCGTGCTAGGTCATTAGCTGTAGTACCACACCAACCTAGAGGTAAGATCAGGGTCAAGATTGTGAAGGTGGAGGGAGATCAAAGGTAGGGATGCAGCCAACAAGGTAGTAGGAGAGGTCCTTGGGGCAGCAGGTCAGGAGGTAGGACTGATGAATACAAGGGAGGCAGACAAGGTTATTTCTATGCTGCACCAGGTAGAGTAGAGGTTGAGGCATCAGATGATTTCATTATAGGTACTATTCTTGTTTATCAAAAGTTTGCCTCAACTTTATTTGATACTGGTTCTACATATTCCTATGTCTCTACATATATTTCTTTTTGTATGGATACTTGTGATTCACTCGAGGTTGTTTCATGTTTCTACCCTGGTAGGGGAGTCTTTAGTAGTGGATCAGGTGTGCACATCTTTTATTGTGACTATTCAGGGGTATAAGACCCGAGTTGGCCTTATTTTGCTTGATAGCTAGATTTTAAGGTTGTATGCACTGTCTTTGTCCTTTATTCGATTTTGGATTGCTATGCCAAGACCATCACTTTAGCCTTGTCTGGTATTCCTCCAGTCTTGTGGAAGGGTACTTGTAGCTGCACACCGATGGGGATTACATCTTCTATGCGGGCCTAGAAGTTGGTTTCTTCGGGGCATTTATCTTGCTTCACTTATGTTCATGATATTTTCGAGGAGACTCCTTCTATTGATTTTGGCCCTGAGGTTCGAGAGTTTATTGATATATTTCCTACCAATATACCTAGCCTACCTCTAGAGAGAGATATTTATTTTCCTAAGATTGAACTAAGATCCGATTACCTTTAAGGGAGGATTTGGGTAGTAGATGATCCTAAAACTAAATTTCAAACCCATTACGACTACTATAAATTTTTGGTAATATGGTTTGGGCTTATTAATGACCTCATTACTTTTATGGATTCAAGGACCCAAGTACTTAGGCCTTACCTTGATTCCTGAGTGATTTTGGTAGTTATCTTGCTTAGATTGTAAATATGCCCTAGTTTAGTAGTAGATTTAATTTGGTAGTGGATGACTTGATTTTAGGCAGAGTGGTCACTTGAGTGAGTTCGATACAATTGGTTGTCAACATGTGTCTAAATACGAGGACAAGTTGGTTAGTTTAGGAAGTAGCATGTCAGCCCGAGTAAATGATTTCTGAAGAACAAATATGACTTTTAATTTGGCTTTAAGCCAGATTGTTTATGATGATCATTGTGGTTCTCTAATATACGGAGGTTGTATACGAATCTTCAAAAGTTAGTGAGGTGAGGTTTGATGGATGAGGTTTAGACTGTGTTGGGATTGTTTAGAATAGATAAGGACCGACAAGGTATCTCCAATAGGCAGAGATGATGAATTTTAGAGTTAAGGTAGGTATTTTGAATAATAAAGTTGTTTAGGTTCCTTTTGGGGATCTACATTCCTCAATCAGGTAGCTTCAATGTGGTTTGGGTTTCTCAGGTGGTCTAGTGATTTCAGATATTGTTGGTATAGTTAGGGGAGTACGATAAGAAAGGAGTTGGAAGAATTTTACAGTTCCTGAAGCGAGTTTGGGGTTTTCTTCCAAGCTGATGTTCTATACATGTGTCATTTACTTCGTGGGGATGCTTGTGGGCCTGGTGGAGGATATGAGCCCAACATCCTTATCTTTTCGTTCTTGACACTACGATTGTCCTTACTTTCACAAATGAAAGTTCTTTTTGTAGTGGTTGATTTAATGACCCCAAGGTCATGTTTATTATACTGTGTCATTTTTACTGTCAGAGTATTGTTATAGGATACTAGGTCATTTATGACCTGTTGGTATGGGTAGCTCAGTAGCCTGGTCATTCATTTGGGAGTTGGACAGTTTTTTGTGTTTTGGGAGTCCTTATACCTTGAAAAGATGGCTTTTGTACACAACATGGGTAAACATCCTCAGAACGAAATTTTGACAGTTCCATCAGCTTTGAAATAGCCAAATTAGGCTAGAAGTATGTTTGGCTTAAGAACCGAGGCCTTCGGTGAGAGTTTGTACCAAGTTTTGCAATTTAGCCTTTAAAATTGGTCGACGATTGACTTTGATCAATATTCTTAGAAAACATGCCAGAACGAAAACTTTGATAGCATGGTCCCAAATGTCGAGTTTGCTCTAGAACAACCCTTCATTTGGTTCTCGAGACTAATGAACCCATTCTGAGCTCCTCAATGGAAATTGGATAAAAATGGCCGTGGGAGTGGGACACATGTTTATTCATAATGACCTCGCATGGAAATTTTGAATATACTATTTAGTATAAAATATCAAATTTGATAGGATAACATAGTTCATTTGTGTGCATGAGGTTCTGAATGAGCTCTGAGCACACCATTGGGGACTTTAAAATAGACATGGTTTGCTGGTGCGCTGGTGCACCGAATCTATGTACCTCCATCTCTATATAAAGGCGACCTTCTTATTTTCAACATTTATACAAAACTTTACAAAGCTGTATCTTGAGCATTTTAGGAGGAATTTGCTGATTCAAGAGTCCAAGTTCAAGGAAATTTCATGGGGAATCCATTCGTGAGCTCGAATTTTGTATGGTAAGCCATTTGAGGTAAAAATCACATTTTAAATATTGTCAAGAATTCTCCTGAGAAAAAATAAATACAATAAAACAAACTTCTTGAAGTTGGTATTGAATTTAATAAATAAAAATAATTTATTTTATCTCAAACATATTCATCCTAGACCTTGACTCGACCACTAATTGTGGAGCATATTTAGGGAGTTGGTTGAACTTGAGGGTATACTCCCTCATACTCATGGAACCGTGCTTCAAATTCATGAACTCCATCATTTTGGCCTCCCTTAAATCAAGAGGGAAAAATCGGTTGATAAATGCCACCTTAAACTTCTCCCAAAGGATCACATTGTTGTTCCCCTTCTCCTTCTTCCATTGAGTAAACCATATTTGGGCCACAACTTTGAGTTGGTAAGCTGCCAATTTCACCTTCTCTTCTGTTCTAACACCCATAATAAACAACACATTGTACACTTCATCTCCGATGGGTTCATCCTCATGAAGTCTCTTACCCCAGATGTCGGAGTAGGAGCATGAGGGGCTTGGGACCCTTGGTTAATTTGATTGGTCATAGCTTGAGCTAGCATGGCAATAGCATCCCAGAACTCTTCGTGAGCCGGTTGTTCTTCAGGTTCTCGAGCTCTTCTTCCTCTTAGAATAGGCATGATCTAACACAGCAAAGAACATTCGTTTGGGAAAAGCCTTACCTTAACTTCTATAGCACGACATGGATCTAGAAGGGAAATATTTCCTAAAACACCTCTTAGCCTCTTACTCATAGTTATGGTGCACTTCACAACCATGAATAAGATTCTAATTGACGCGGTGTGTTGGATGCCGAGGACCATTAACAACCTAGTGCTCTGATACCAAGTTTGTCACGACCTAAGCCTAGGGCCTAGATGCGACATGATGAGTGGGAGCCCAAAGTGACCCCAAACAAGCCTTTTAGCATATCAATTACACATCCTTGGTCACCGAAGAAATTAAACAACAATAAGAGAATAGAAATAAGGATAAAGGGGATAAAGAAAGTCTTTCATAGCTTAAAACATCAAAGAGTCATAGCTTAAGGCATAATTACATAACTTGTCCAATAACACCTCTAGCATAGATTGGCCTAGGGCCAAGATAACTTTTCGGACTCACCCTCATAGTCATAAGTATCTAAAAAAGATAAGATAGTCTATGCATAACATAGTCTATGCATAACATAGGGTCACTAGCTATTTCCCTCGGGATTGAGGTCTCACCAAACCTGCTTTAAGAGATACACCTAGCCACGCGGAGGAGGATGATGATCAAGAT
Organism: Solanum clarkiae; assembly: GCA_011800125.2. Taxonomy (NCBI): domain Eukaryota; kingdom Viridiplantae; phylum Streptophyta; class Magnoliopsida; order Solanales; family Solanaceae; genus Solanum; species Solanum clarkiae. The sequence goes on along the minus strand of JAABOM020007667.1, from coordinate 10,243 downwards.
GAGCTCCGATTCCTCCATGGTAACAACGTGTAGGCATAGAGTATGCGTTAGCACATTTGAATATACTAAGTATGTAGGATGCAATGCAACAAGAGACAAGCAACATAATCAACATGCATAATCATAAGCAAGAGATAGTATATTAGCAATATGACATGCATGATCAATGTTTGAAATAAAATATGCTTATATAGAAACATAGTACATGTGAAGAAAGAGAACAACATCTTAGACCAAGCAACTTAGTACTTCGAATCCAAGGCCTATAATCCCCTTGGAAGGTAATATAGGTATCTACCCCTAAATTGGTAGTACAGTCCTAGCACCTCCCTGTAAAGGTGGTCAAGGTATAGACCCCTCAACATGGTAGTACGGGCCTAGAACCTCCTGACAAGGTGGTCAAGATATATGCCCCTCAACATGGCAGTACGCGCCTACCACTCCTCGACAAGGTGGTCAAGATATTTACCCCGCAACATGGTAGTACAGGCCTACCACCCTCCGACAAGGTGATTGAGACATAGCACCCCCTAAACCAGGTGTGGTCAACTTGCAGCACTATAGATACTTTTCATGAAATCAACACATTCATACATTACTTTCATCATCATGAATTCACTTGACTCATAGGCCATGCATTAGACCATCAATAACTCAAGAACCCTAAATTCAACATTTTTTCAAACACTTGATCAATGTGTAATGCTAGTTCAAAATTATGTAATTCTGGAGTGAAATCGTGCAAGAAAATATAATGTAAATCAAACCACCAACACTTGGTATCATTCTCATGCAATATATCTTGAAACCCTTCATCAGATCTCAAAATAAATCATAGATTCATAGCTGAAAATATTTTTAAATAGTCCACAATTCATGAAACCCCACATATTTTATAATCACATGCATAGTAAAAATACCCATGAGTAAATCAATCTCGAAACATGTAATTTACATAAAATGGAAGATTAGGCACTATGGGTGGAAGGACCCAATGGTTGAAAGCCACATATCTCTACTTTGGAGAAGTTCATTGATGAAAATTTGAGTGAAGACTTGAAGCTTGAATAAATCCTTAAGATCCCGAATGAGTTTTGGATACTTGTTTTGAGTGAAATATTTGGCTAAGTATTTGAGAGGGTTTTGAGGAATATCTTGGATGATATGAGGTTGATAAATGACTAAGTATAGGTGTTTTTATGCATAGGGAGGCTTAGGTCCAAGACCCAAAGGCCTTGGACCAAACAAGCAAAAACTGGCAAGAAAATGTATAGGTTCGTGCTCTGGCCCCGTCGCGCCCGGGGTGCGGATCGATTCTAGAAATTGTCATTTTTGGAAAATCAAATTTTGATACGGTTGCTCTAAAATAGGGGTTAGACCCATTTTCTACTCAATTTTCCCCCTGATCATGAATATGAAGTCGGATTTTTGATATCATGTACATATTTTGATATATATAGAAATTACGATTCTGGAAATTTTCGAGGCACATTTTCAGGCACTTTTTGGGGTATTTCAATGTCTCTCCATTGGGAACATTTGTTCCTGCATGTCAGAGAAACATATATTAGAAGAGTAATCATGATGAGATGAGCCCCAACAAGATTGCAATAATAAACCTAAACACCACTTTCAAAAGTCTCAACATAAGTGCCAAAATCACCATGAACTTGTTAACATAAATATGAATGCATGCAAATGACAAAATGATTGATACATAAGACTTGAATTCACATAATGGACTAAGAATTTGTACATTAGGCTTGAGTAAAATAAAAGAGATAGGGATATCGCTTTTGCATGTCCGCCTCGCCTTCACAAGTGGCACTTTCAACTTGTTTGTTTCTCCAAGGAACCTTGATGGAAGAAACATCCTTATTCCTCAAACTCTTCACTTGTCTATCCAAAATTTCTACCGGGACCTCTTCATAAGTCAAATTATCTTCAACAATACCCACAACATCAAAAGGCATAATAGCACTTGGGTCACCCACACACTTCCTCAACATAGATACATAGAAGACCGGATGAACCATATTCATATTATTGGGAAACTCTAGCTCATTGGCCACCTTACCCATCCTCCTTAATACCCTATAAGGACCCATAAATATTTGATGAAATTTACCCTTCTTACCTAAATAAACCACACCCTTCATGGGTGAGACCTTCAAATAGACCCATCACCAACTTTAAACTCAAGCTCCCTTCTCCTCACATCAGCATAGGAATTTTAACGACTTTGGGCTATTTTCAACCTTTCCCTTATCAACCTTACCTTCTCCATGGCCTCTATAACTAGATCTGGACCCATCAAAGCTATCTCCCCCACCTCAAACCATCCCACCAGGGACCTACAATGTCTACCATAGAAAGCCTCAAAAGGAGTCATACTAATGCTAGAATAATAGCTATTATTGTAAGCAAACTCAATGGGTGGAAATGATCATCCCAACTACCCTTAAACTCCAAAACACAAGCTCTAAGCATATCCTCAAGAGTTTGGATAGTTCTTTCGTCTTGGCCATCCATTTGAGGGTGAAAGTCCGTACTAAGCTTAACCTTGGTACCAATACCTCTTTGGAACGACATTCAAAAGTGAGAAGTGTATTAAGCACCATGATCCGATATGATAGACAAAGGAAACCCATGCAATCTAACCAATTCATGAATGTACAACTTAGAATAATCTTTTGCACCATAAATAGTCTTAACTAGTAGGAAATGAGCTGATGTTGTCATTCTATCAACGACAACCTAAATGGAGTCAAAATGTTTTCTGGTCTTAGGCAACCCAACCACAAAATCCATATTAATTTCCTCCCACTTCCAAGTAGGATTCTCTATATCTTAGGCTAGGCCAACCAACCTTTGATGTTCAGCTTTGACTTTTTGCAATTATGGTAACCAGATACAAACTCAGCAATATCTCTCTTCATGCCACCCCAGTAAAACACTTCCCTCAAATCTCTATATATCTTAGTAGAACTGGGTGAATAGAATAGGAAGAACTGTGAGCCTCATCAAGAATATTGTTTCTCAAGTCATCAACACATGACGCACACAATCTACATTGGTACCTAAGGGTACCATCTTCCCCTTAAGAGAAAACCTCCATTTTTCCATCTCTCACTAAGTCCTTCAATTCTGATAAGGTAGGGTCAAGATCTTGCTTTGCCTTCACCTCCTAAACCAATGAAGACTTAGAGCGAACAACAACTACAATACCCCCATTTTCAACCTCTTCCAAGCTAACTCCCAATCTAGTTAACGGATGAACCTCCCTAGCCATTTCTTTGCCCCCATCATCAACATGTACTAGGCTACCCGTAGACACCTACTCAAAGCATCGACCACAACGTTAGACTTACTGGGGTGATAATGCACTCTCATGTCATAATCCTTAAGAAGCTCTAACCACCTTCGTTGCCTCAAGTTGACATCTTTTTGGTTGAACACATATTGGAGACTCTTATGATCGATGAACACATCAACATGCAGTCCATATAAGTAATGATGCCAAATCTTTAAGGAAAATACTTTGGTGGCCGACTCAAGATCATGGGTAGGATAATTGTTTTCATGCACCTTAAGTTATCTAGAGGCATAAGCTACCACCTTACCATTTTAGATAATTTTTTTCATGCACCTTAAGTTATCTAGAGGCATAAGCTACCAACTTACCATTTTCATCAAGACACAATCTAAACCAATCCATGAGGCGTCACAATACACAACAAACTCTTTCAACCCTTCCTATAGAGACAAGATAGGATCGGAGGCAAACTTATCTTCAAGGTTTGGAAATGTCTTTCACACTCATCGGTCCACTTAAACTTTGCCTTGTTTTGGGTGAACTTAGTCATAGGAGAAGCAATAGAAGAGAACCCATTCACAAACCCCCGATAGTAGCCCGCTAAGCCTAAGAAACTTTTGATGTCCGATGGAGTCAAAGGTCTAGACCAATTTCTAATTACCTCCATCTTATTAGGATCCACCTTTATACTATCATCCAACACCACATGACCTAGGAAAGCTATCTCTTTCAACCAAAACTCACATTTCTCATATTTGGCATATAATTTCTCCTCCCCCAAGTTTTGTAACACCACTCTCAAATGATCCACAAGCTTCTTCTCACTATGGGAATAAATCAACATATCATCAATAAATACCACCACAAACAAATCAAGGTAAGGTTTGAAGACCCTATTCATAAGATCCATGAAGATAGCTGGTGCATTGGTCAACCCAAAAGACATAACCACGAATTCATAGTGCCCATATCTAGTTCGAAAGGCCATCTTGGGAATGTCACACTCCCTCACTTTCATTCGGTGATACTCAGACATATCATCAATCTTAGAGAAGTGACTATCCCCTTGATGTTGGTCAAAAAGATCATCAATATTTGGTAGAGGGTACTTATTCTTAATGGTGACTCTATTAAGTTATCGATAGTCAATACATATTCTAAGAGAACCATCTTTCGTCACAAACATAATTGGTGCAACCCAAGATGATTGACTAGGCCTAATAAAATCCTTCTCCAACAAATTCCTCAATTACTCTTTCAACTCCTTCAACTTCGCCGGGGCCATACGGTAAGTGGGTATGGAAATGGTTTGTGTATCGGAAAGGAGATCTCTGTCTAAATCTATTTCCCTTTCGGGAGGAATACCTGGAAGTTCATCAGAAAGACATCAAGGAACTCATTCATCAATAGAACTGACTCTATAGGAAGGACTGTGGATTCAACATCCCTAACCCTCTCAAGATGATAGAGACACCCCTTATAAATAAACTTTTGGGCTTTAATGCAAGAAATAGACCTACCCTTGACCACCACATCATGACTCTCTCACTCAAGGATGGGTTCATTAGGGAATTGGAATTTGACCTTACGAGTTCTACAATCATTAGAGGCATAGCATGCATGCAAGCAATCCATCCCAATAACAACATCAAAATACACCATTTCCAACTCAACAAAATCACAAGGCAATATTTTATGGAAAATGAAAATGAGACAATTTCTATAGACCCTTCTAGCAACAATGGATGCACCAATAGGAATAGACACTTCATAAGAATCACGCAACAATTTGGGTTCAACATGAAACTTTTTGGCAACAAAAGGAGAAACAAAAGAAAGAGTGGCACTCGGGTCAGTCAATGTATAAACATCAAAATCAAAGACTTTTAACATATTTGTGATGACATCGGGCACCTCATCTACTTCTTTCCTCCTTTGAAGAGCATAGAACCGATTATGCCTTGAGGCACTACCTTGTTGATCTCCCCTTCCCAAAGGAACAACATTTGCACCCTAGCCTTGTGGATGACCATATCTACCCTTGTTTTTATTATGAAGACAATCAATTTTCTTGTGACGCACTTCTCCGCAACTATAGCATGCATTGGTGTTCCTAAAAAATGGGCAATCATGGCCTCTACCATACCTTGGGCACATAGCATTAGGCACCACTCCACGACCACCTTAGACCCTTGCGTTATCATTACCAAACCTGCTATTAGGAGCATGGGAAGACCCTTGGCCTTGATGAAACTAGCCACCTTTGGGACCTTGGAACCTATCTTGAAAATGAGCCCTCTTGGACTCATTATCCCTTCTCTTTCTTAACTTTCCCCCTCCAATTGTTTGGCATAAGTCATGACGCGGGACAAGTCCATATCACCAATCAACATAACAACCCGACACTCCTCATTTACAACTAAAAAAGCAGTGAATACCGATCCCAAAAATACCGAACTCCGATGGTAGTCAGTATTTTTTGACTTTCGGAGGTTAGTATTGTTAACATTAATTGAAAAATACAAAAACTTAAGCAAATCGACTTTACGAAGTCAGTTTCTAATGGGAAAAAATGCAGAAAATAACATACTGGCCTCTAGAAGTCAAAAACTCTCCCAAAAAAAATAAATACAATAAAGTCGACTTTTTGAAGTCGGTATTGCATTTAAAAAATAAAAACTTTATTTTAACTCAATCTTATTCATCCTAGATCTTAGCTAGGCCACTAATTGTGGAGAATATTTAGAGAGTTAGTTGAACTTGAGGGCATACTCCCTCACACTCATGCACCCTTGCTTTAAATTCATGAACTCCATCGTTTTGGCTTCCCTTAGCTCAAGAGGGAAAAACCAGTTGAGAAATGCCGCCTTAAACTCCTTCCAAAGGATCAAATTGTTGTTCCCTTTCTACTCTTTCCATTGACTAAACAATATTTGGGCCACAACTTTGAGTTGGTAAGCCACCAACTTCACCTTCTCTTCTGATCTAACACCCATAATAGATAACACTTTGTACAGTTCATCGATAAATTCTTGAGGCTCCTCATTCACTTTAGACCCATTGAACTCTGATGAATTCTCTTACCCTAGATGCTGGAGTAGGAGCATGAGGGGATTCGACCCCTTGGTTGATTTGGTTGGTCATGGATTTAGCTAGCATTGAAATAACATTCCGGAGCTCTTCATGAGCTGATTGTTCTTCAAGTGTATGAGCTCTTCTTCTTCTTGGAATAGATATGATTTAACATTTCAAAGAACATTCATTAGGGGAAAGCCTTACCTTAACTTCTATAGCACGACATGGATCCAGAAGAAGGGAAACATTTCCTAAAATGCATCTTAGCCTCTTACTCATAGTTGTGATGCACTTCACAACCATGAATAAGACTCTAAATGATGCGGTGTGTTGGATGCAGAGGACTATTAACAACCTAATATTCTGATACCAAGTTTTTCTTGACCCAAGCCTAGGGATTAGACGTGACACGGCGAATGGGAACCCAAAGGGACCCCAAACAAGCCTCTTAGCATATCATTTACACATCCTTGATCGCGAAAGCAATTAGACAATAATAAGAGAATAAAAATAAGGATTAAGGGGCTAAGATAGTTTTTCATAGCTTAAAATATCAAAGAGTCATAGCTTAAAGCATAATTACATAACTTGTCTAACAATACCTCCAGCATAGATTGGGCGAGGGATAAGACAACTTTCCGGGCTCACGCTCATAGTCATAATCATCTAAAAAAAGATAAGAGAGTCTATAAATAACATCGTATCAATATCTATTACCCTCGAAATTGAGGACTCATCAAACTTGCTTCAAGAGATAATACTAGCCACACGGAGGAAGAGGATAACCAAGAGGAGCTCTGGTTCCTTCATGGTAACATCGTGTAGGCAAAGAGTATGTTATAGTACATCTAGATGTACTAAGTATGTAGGATACAATGCAACAAGCGATAAGCAACATAATCAACATGCATAATCATAAGCAAGAGATAGTATATTAGCAACATGGCAAGCATGATCAATGCTTGAAGTAAAACATGCTTATATGGAAACATAGTACGTGTGAAGAAAGAGACTAACATCATAGACCAAGTGACTTAGTACTTGGAATCTATGGCCTAGCAACCCCTTGGAAGGTAACTGAGGTATCTACCTCTCAATTGGTAGTACAGACCTAGCACCCCCGATAAGGTGGTCAAGGTATATACCCCTCAATTGGTAGTATGGGTCTAGCACCACTTGATAAGGTGGTCAAGGCATATACCCCTCAACATGGTAGTATGGGCCTAGCACCACCTGACAAGGTGGTCAAGGTATATACCCCTCAACATGGCCTCCATACAAGGTAATTGAGGCAGAGCACCCCCTCAACATGGTGTGGTCAACTTGCAACACTATAGATTCTTTACATGAAATCAACACATTCATACATTACTTTCATTATTATAAAGTCACTTGACTCAGAGGCCACGCATTAGACCATCAACCCTAAACCAGACATTTTGTCAAACACTTAATAAGTGTGTAATGCTAGTTCAAAATCATGCAATTTAAGAGTGAAATCATGCAAGAAAATATAATGTAAATCAACCCACCAATACTTGGTAACAATCTCATGCAATATACCATGAAAGCCTTCATCAAATCTTAAAATAGATCATAGATTCATAGCTCAAAATATGATTAAATAATCTACATTTCATGAAACCCCGATATAGTTTATAGTCAAATTCATAGTAAGAATACCCATAAGTAAATCAATCTTAAAAACATGTAAGTTACATAAAATGGAAGATTGGGCACCATGGGTGGAAGGACCCAGTGGTTAAAACCCGCATACCTCCACTTTGGAGAATTTTTTTGATGAAGATTTTAATGAAGACGTGAAGCTTGAATGAATTCCTTAAGATCTGGAATGAGTTTGGGACACTTGAGTTTGAGTGAAATATTTGGCTAAGTGTTTGAGAGGATTTTGGGGAATGTCTTGAATCATATGAGGTTAAAAAAGGAATAAGTATAGGTGTTTTTATACATAGGGAGGCTTAGGGCCAAGACACAAAGGCCTTGGACTAAATAAGCAAAAATTGGCAACAAAGTGTATAGGTCTGCTCCCTAGCCGCGTCGTGCCAGGGTCGCAGATTTATTCTGGAAATAGTCATTTTTGAAAATATAAATTTTGATACAATTAATCTAAAATCGGGGTCTCATTTTTGGAAAATTAAATTATGGTATAGTTTCTCTAAAATTGGGGTTAGACCCATTTTTCATTCAATTTTACCCCCCAATCATGAATATGAAGTTGGATTTTCGATATCATGTACGAATTTTGAAATATGTGAAAATTACGATTATGAGCATTTCTGAGGCACTTTTTAGGCACTTTTTGGGGTTTTTCACATTATGATTCTAATTTTTACAGCGTGGTATCATTAGGAGGCCGTTGGAAATGGAAGAACTCTGACCATGTGGCTTGGAGCGTGTGTATTCGATTTTGAGGTAGGCTATAATTTTCCTTTCTTTAGATTGAGTTGAAATATGTAAATTCATGTTAACTCTATTGGAATAACGAGCTTGTGTAGTATATTTTCATACCTTAATCTAGAACCTATATTTTAAGTCCTATTTCAGGCTTTTGGGTAGTTGAAAGCATGCTGTTTAGTTGTGATTGATTCATTCTACTATTTCAGCTTGGTTTTCATACTTTTGGTTCCATAAATGATATTGGCTTTATTTTAGGAAGATAACCTATTTTGGAATGCCCTGAGATCGCTCTGGGGGCTTAGATCCTTGTAACATGGCATAGTAGAATAGAGTCTGTTACTTGGGCCTTAGCTATACAATAACTGAGCGTTTATGAAATACCTTATCCATAATGTCCTGATTTTGGTTTTGTACCTGTGTGGGATATATTTCTACCTTAACATAGCCAAGTATGACTATGTGTTGGAAATCTATGGAAGCATCTGTTGGGTTGGTACCATAGAGATCATGACTTAGTTGTGAATATTGTAAAGGAAGATTTTAGAAGTCTATATATAGAGGAGTATGGAAAGTTCATTGACAGCCTAATTAGTCACTCATTTGAAGGTTTGAGTGCCTACTTTGATAGTACCATTTGAGATTGGGGCCTAACCCCGCTGTTGCATATTGTGGGTTTGACTCCCACCCCTTATCGATTATCTTTTGAGCCTAGGGCTCCATGATTATTGATGCATTGAGATACATATGCCAGACATGTTGTTAAGATTGGCCATTGGTGGGTTCAAATCCCTCACTTTATTGTTAGATAAATAGGATATGTTCAGGTTCAAGTTCTAGACTTGTCCATAGGGCATTCACTCTTTGAGAACCCTAGTTCCTATCCTTTGTAGGATAGAAATTCTGTGTACCGATGGACTTATGAGGGTTCGCTCGAGTTTACTTCCAATTGCACATGTGTGTCTTGTTTGGGCCTATAGTGATCTATTCAAGTACAACTAGTGGTATTCTTAGTTATTTTTGGTGGGTTTTTTCCTTAGTGTTAGTCCTTTTCTGTAGAATGTAAATTTTGACTCCTGTTTAAGTTTTTATTCTCCATTTTCATCATGTCTTTACTTTTCCTGCTTAGTCCGCCTATGATTCCTACTAAGTACCCTTTTCTTAGTACTCATACTACACTCAACATCTACATTTATGATATAGATCTGAGCACCAGTCACCGATGTTGATTAATTGAGATCATAGTAGCACACATCAAAGACTAGGGTGAGCAATTGTCATTTCTAGATCATTTTATCTCCTTCAACTTAGTGGTCTATCCTTTTTGTATGTTTTGACACTGGCCAGATCTTGCAGATATTTTTGGTCTGCTTTTGGGACTTGTACTCTTTATTTTATTATAATAGCTCTATACTGGTGACTTTCAGGTTTTGGGAG
>JAABOM020007648.1:0-19961 GCA_011800125.2 Solanum clarkiae | reverse complement strand
TTGGTCTTCTGTAGGTTGTACAGAAGAAAGTGTTGCGATGGGGTGAAGATATTTTTTGGAATACATTTATTGTTTTGAAGGCCAATTAGATCAACCTCCAAGTGGGAGAATTGTTAGGTTGTGGAGCATGATATTGTATCGATGCTTAGAAACGTGTCCGACGCGCCCCAGAAGGCTCTAGGTACTGTAGGAATGGTCAGGGTACTGTAGCAATGGTCAAAGTACTATAGCAACGGTCAGGGCACTGTAGCAACGGTAAGAAATGGCACTGTAGCAACGACTAAGGCCCTTAGGAAGTTGTATAAATAGGAGGGCCATTTTAGTTGTTAGGCATCCTGAAATCCAGAAATCTCCCATCCAGAAATCCAACAATCTTGTAAAACATTCCCCTGTGTAATTGTTCGGATATCATTAATATATATCCTATTGTCGTGGGGTTTACCCATTGGGTAAACTCCACGACGACACTAGGCGTTACCCTGAAAGTAACTTTTCTTCTTCCTCTTAGATTATCAGATCGTATTTCCTAACAATACTCACTTCTCCGTACAATTTTGGCTAATTAAATGGAGCATTAAGACTATTTCTTTAGTTTTATACTCTTTGGTTCTACTTTGTTATTGAAATCTTTTTGCATTTCTATATAAATCAAAAAGTTGCATCCAATTCGGAAGTCCAAAATTGAACAAATTTACCGATTTATCATAATATAGTACTTCAAACCTCAAAATTTTAGGTCCACCTTTGGATGGAGAGGTGGTGGGTGTGGTTGTGAGGGTAGGGAGGAGACAATGTAACTTGGTTTCCTACTTTCATTAAGGTGGTCATTTTCCATTTTGGTAATGATCCTCCAGGCCATTTTCGTATTAACACGTCCTTTTTGCTGGTTAGAGCTTTCCTATAGCGGCTCGAAGTCATATATGACTTGCTGACACTGACAGCTCAGTCACCTGATTATTTGTTTGGATTTTGTGCAGTTTTTTCTATTTGGAGGCCTTTATAACTTGAAAAGTTGATTTTGGTAAAAAAATACATTGAAATGCCTCAAAACTAAATTCTGACAGTTGCATAAGTTCTAAAATGGCCATTTCAGACTAGAGGCATGGCCGGCTCGAATTTTGAAGCTTTCATGTAAGTTTAAGCCATTTAGCATTTTAGCCTTTCAAAATTAGTCCAAGTTTGACTTCGGTCAACTTTCTTAAAAATCATACCCAAATGAAAATTCTGAGAGCATGATTAGCTTTGAAATGCTGAGTTTGGTCTATAACGATCTCTCATTTAGTTTGCTAGGTCTCCTTACCAATTTCAAGCCCCTTGGTGGATTTGGCTAAAATGAAACTTCATAGTTGAATCCACTTTTTAATGAGACAACCTCAGATAAAAATGTTAACTATTTCATTGAGTCTGAAACAACGAATTTGGTGGGCTAACAGAACTACGAGTTCTGAATAAAATTCTGAGCATCCCATCGAGAACTCGAGAAATGACAAACACTTATCTTCCAACTATTGTTGATGTAGGGTAAAATTACCATTCATGTTCGCGGGCCCTAGGCCCCATTCACGAAGGGGTTATTCCTTGTGCTTCTCGATCGTAGTGAGTTATCCCTGTTGTGCCTTGTGTTCGTGGGCCCTATCTAGATCGTGAAGGTCATTTTTGTTGGCCTTCCGCGATTACAAGCCACTATGGTCGCGTTCGCATAGGTCTTTTTGGTTTGATTTTATGATTTAAGACCAGGATTGACCAACTCATTTGAGAAACTTCAAAGTACAATTTCTTACTTGTTTGAGCTCTGATTTGGATGATTCAATGCTTGAATTTGTGGGGAATTGCGAGGGAACGTATTGGTATGTCGGGAAGTGTTGGGCAGACTCCTTAGAGGTAGATTTTATGTTTTAAGTATTGCCCTTATTGAAAATTCTTAGCTTAAATGTGAATTTTTGCATGTTTTGAATTAGGTTATTCTGAGCCCCAAATCGTGTTCTGTTTTGAGACACAAGTTTCGAGAACTATTTATGACCTTTTTGTGGAGTCAATTATGAAATTTTGACGTAAGTCCCACTTTCCTATTTTGAACTCCAAAATGGATTCATCTTTGAAATTTGTGATTTTAGTGTCAAAACAATTGTAATAATATTTTAATTCTATTTTTGATAGTGTGATAGCGTTTCAAGGCTATTTGAAAGGGAAAAACTCTAGTAAAGTTATCTGGATCATGTGTGTTAAGATTAAAGTAAGGTACAACTTTCCTTATTTTAGATTGAGTTTAAATATGTAAATTTGTGAATTTTTATGAATTTTGGGGCGGGGAATTAGTTTCGTATACTATCTTTGCTAAAATCCATGTCTTAGGTTATATTCAAGATCCGATGGGTATGTGAATTGTTGAATTTGATTATCCATCCCTTGTGGCTTATTTTAAACTTGATTTTGTGTTATGTTGGAGCGTGTTTTGTTTAGTCTAGGCTTAGACTAGTGTTTTCCATAGACTTTCAATTTTCTGGAGCCAATAGGCATTGTTTCCACTTTAGTGTAGCATCGGACGACTTAGGTCCCTGGGATTGATTTAGCAGACATAGGCCTGATAGAGATGAGCATTAACTAGGCAGTAACTCAGCTTTAGGCCTTATCATCCATAATTCTCATATTATCCTATTCTCAATTTTTGATCACACCCTTAGGTTCGTTCAACAATATAACTGATTTTTTAGTCTGACTTCCAAACTATATTGAGATATTTAGAGAATATAGAAAGTGGTTTATGAAGGCTTGTGATAGCATTAGACATGAGAAATTCTAAGCATCTTACTTGGAGTCCTTATCATTGGAATGACACTATTGAGAGGGTTCAAGTACTGTTCGAAGTCTGAACTCTGTACTTTTTGTTTCTAATCACTCATATCCTCCTATACGGAGTTGGCATACAGAGTTTGGCTCTCTTGATTTCATCACTTTACTTTTACCTTCAATATTTTCATCATTAGGCAAGAATAGATCTGAATATTTGGCTTTCATATGTTCCTCAGCTTCCCACACAACTTCTTCAATAAATTGGTTTCTCCACAGGACTTTGACTAAGGCTATCTCTTTGGTCCTCAATTTGCGAACCTGATGATCCAGGATTTGAGTTGGAATCTCCTCATAGGATAAGCTATCCTTAACTCTTATACTCTCAATGAGGATTACGAGAGAAGGATTTCCCAAGCATTTCTTCAATATCGAAACATGAAAGACTAGATGAATCGCGGCTAGCTCAGAAGGAAACTCCAACTCATAAGAAACATTCCCAATCCTATTGTCAATTTGATAAGGGCCGATATATTGGGGACTTAGCTTTTGCTTCTTCCAAATCCCATGACACCGTTCATTAGTGATACCTTCAAATATACCCAGTCATCAACTTCAAACTCTAAATCTCTTCATCTCATGTTAGTGTAAGATTTTTGGTGGCTCTGTGTAGTCTTCGATCTCTCTTTGAAAACCTTCAACTTCTCCATAAATTGATGAATAAAATCTGGACCAATCAACTTAGCTTCACTAATTTCAAGTCATCTAATTGGTGATCTACATCTCCTCCTATACAAAGCTTCATAGGGAGCCATCTGAATACTTGCATGATAACTATTATTATATGAAAATTCAATGGGCAGTAAATGATATCCCATTTACCTTTTAAATCAAGGATGCAAGCTCTCAACATATCCTCCAAGGTCTAAATAGTGCACTCTACCTGACCATCTATCTGGAGGATGAAAGGTCCTGCTAAGATTCACCTTTAAACCCAGTCCTTTCTAAAAAGATATCCAAAATCGAGATATGAGTTAAGCTCTTCTATCTGAAATAATAGACAAGGGAACTCCATGCAACCTCACAATCTCACGGATGTACAGTTTGACATATTCTTCTATACTGTCAGTCGTCTTAATTGCTTAGAAGTGGGCTGAATTGGTCATCTTATCCATAATCACTCATTTCAAATCATGCTGTCTTTGGGACTTGACAAACCTGTGATGAAGTCCATATTGATCATCTCCCATTTTCATTCAAAAATCTTAAAGTTTTGGGCCAATCCATATCGCCTTTGGTGCTCATCTTTAACCTGTTGACAACTCGAGCACTTGAAAACAAACTCAGCAATATCCTTCTTCATTCTACTTAACGAATAAATTTCCCTCAAATCATGGTACATTTTGGTAGAGCCAGGATGGATGGAATACCTAGAACTACGGGCTTCATCTATAATCCTATCTTGAACAACATCAACATTCGGGATACACAGTCTACTCTAGTATCTCAATACACCATCTTCCCCTTTTGAGAAAACCATTACCTTTAGTTTATGGACAAGTTTCTTCAACTGCTGTAAGACAGGATCTTAGTCTTGCTTCTCTTTTATCTCTACCATTAGAGATGATGTAGACCCATTCTAAATACTAACTCCACATTTGTTAGACTCTTCAAGTTGAACTCCTAGTCAAGATAATCGATACACTTCCTTAGCTAATTCTTTCTTCTCCTCATCCATACGGGTTGTACTACACATAGATAACCTGCTAAGATCATCAACAACCACGTTAGCTTTACTTGGATGGTAGAGGATGCTCATGTCATAATCCTTGAGCAACTCTGACCATGTCATCCATATTAGGTTGAGCTCATTTTTACTGAAGACATACTCTAGGCTCTTGTGGTCAGTGAACATATCTACATGCACTCTATACAAGTAGTGGCACCATAGATTAAGTGTAAATACAACGCTGCCAACTCAAAATCATGGATTGGATAATTCCTCTCATGAACCTTAAATTGTCTGGAAGCATAAGCGATAACTTTACCTTTCTACATCAATACACACCACTCTTGAGGTGTCATAATAAATTATGAATCCATCAGTTCCTTCAGGCAAGGTCAAAACAGGGGCAGTAATCAGCCTTGTTTACAACTCTTGGAATCTCTTCTCACATTCATCAAACCATTGGAACTTGACCTCCTTTTGAGTTAGTCTAGTAATGGTGAGGATATGGATGAAAATTCTTTAAAAAAATCTGAGGTAATAGTCTGCCAAACCTAAGAAACTCCGTATGTCCATTGGAGATATGGGTCTGGGCC
The DNA here is from genome assembly GCA_011800125.2 of Solanum clarkiae. Classification (NCBI taxonomy): domain Eukaryota; kingdom Viridiplantae; phylum Streptophyta; class Magnoliopsida; order Solanales; family Solanaceae; genus Solanum; species Solanum clarkiae. The sequence goes on along the minus strand of JAABOM020007648.1, from coordinate 14,852 downwards.
AATTCTTAACCATCTCAATCTTTTGAGCATCCATTCGAATACCATCGCCTGAGATAATATAGCCTAGAAAAGCCACAGACTTGCACCAAAACTCACATTTCAAAAACTTTGCATGCAACTCATTATCCTTGCGAGTCTATAAAGCGATTTAGATATGATTAACATGCTCCTCCTCATCTTTAGAATACACAAAAATGTCATCGATAAACATGATCACGAATATATCAAGGTACTATCTAAATACTCTATTCATCAAATCTAAAAGGTTGCAGGTGCATTTGTCAACCCAAAGGACATCTTTAAGAACTTGAAATGACTATATCGAGTTCGAGAAGTTGTCTTTGGGATTTAATATTCTCTCACTAAACTTTCAATTGGTGATCTCTAATTTCAAGTCTATATTAGAGAAGACAATGTCACCCTAAAGTTGCAAGCAAGTCATCTATCTTCCAAAGGGGATACTTATTATTGTCTATCACTTTATTCAACTGGCGACAGTCCACACACATTCTGAGGGACCCATTGTCATGATCCAAAATGGGCCATGAGTAGCACCCACAATTACCCTCCTAGGTAGGCAAACCAAAGATATAAATCACAATCCATATAGCTGTTCAACTTATAAAATACAATATTTATGTGGAAGTTCAACTTATGAAAGTAAAAATAACAAAACCTACTATTTCTGTTACATAACATTTTCCAAAACTTGAAAGTCATCACATCAATGACATCTAACTCCAATACTAAGTCTAAGAGTAGCAACACCAAAACAAATCAGTAAAATAGTTTATGTCCGAAAGGTAAGGACACTATTCCATGGTCGAGAGATTCTAACATGAACTAGGAGCATAGTTCACCCTAGAATCTAATGCACCGATGACTGGCTAGAGCTGAGGGTGAGTCGAAATCGATAGAATACTTGCTGCACTCCACAAAAGCAAAATAAAGAAAATACAAGTAGGAGTCAGTACGAGCCACGTGTATTGAGTAGGTTCATCAGCGGCTCCAAATAGAAATTAACATGCATAAAATAATAGTAGGAAATCAAACATCACACTTAACAGGTGACAACAGTAAAAAGAAAGTACACAACCAATCAACAGTATCAATAATACACATGAGGGCTCAGGCCTCCACATCATACTTCTTATTGATCAGTGATCTATATACTAAATTTCTGTCTATTGTGACAGAACAATGTCTAATCCAAATGAAGTCAATGTTGGAAAAATGAATGTTGCAACAACATTTTCCGTAAATCGGTCAGATGGTGCACTTACAATTCCACTGATGAAAAAACAAGAAAAATTCACTGGTATTGATTCCAAGATGTGGCAACAGAAGATATTCTTCTACCTGACTACCCTAAGTATATAGAGGTTCATTAATGAGAATGATTCTATACTGCTTAAAGGAACTTGGGATGATGAACAACTCTTGGTAACTGATACTTGGAAGCACTCAGATTTCCTATGTAGAAACTATATTCTACGTGGCTTGTAAGATGATCTATAAAGTGTGTACAATAATATGAAGACTTCCAAGGAACTCTGGGATGTATTGGAAAAGAAGTACAAAATCGAAGATACTGAAATGAAAAAAATTATTATGGCAAAGTTACAAGATGGTAGATAGTAAACCCATTGTTACCCAAGTTCAGGAGTTGCAGGTTATAATTCATGATCTCCTTGCAGAAGGATTAGTTGTGAATGATGTTTTTTCAAGTGGCAACCATCATTGAGAGGTTACCCCTTCTTTGGAAAGACTTCAAGAACTATTTAAAGCATGAGCACAAGGAGATGACTGTTAAAGATCTCATTATACGCTTGGTTGAAGAAGATAACAAGATGGTGGAAAAGAGATCACAAACAAATTCAATAATAGCATGAGCAAATATTGTTGAAGAAGGGCCAAATATCCAAAAGATTAAGAAGCCATTTGGACCAAAAGACAATCCGCCTAAAAAGAGATTTAAAAGCAATTGTCATAACCATGGGAAGGTTAGACATAAAGCCATTGATCGTCGCTCTTCAAAAAAGTGAAAGAAAAAGATCAAGCAAATATGATCTAGAAGAATAAAGAAGTTGAGAACTTATATGTTATGTTGGCTTAATGCAACTTGGTAGGAAATCCCAAGGAGTGGTGGCTTGATTCTGGAGCCACTTCACATATTTGTGTAGTTAAAGAAGCTTTTGCAATATATGCCCCTGCTGCACTGGATGAGACCATTTACATGAGAGATTCTTCCATAACAAAGATTGAAGGTTATGGCAAAGCATGTCTAAAAAGGACATTCGAGAAGGTGGTGACTCGAAACATAGTTTGTCATGTTCCAGAAATGAGGAAGAACTTAGTTTGTACTGACCTCTTGGTCAAGAATGTATTTAAATGTGTTCTTGTTTCAGATAAGGCTTTAATTAGCAAAAATGAGATGTATGTAGGAAAAGGCTACCTTATTGAGGGTCTTTTCAAATTGAATGTAATGGTCATTGAAAGTAATAAAGTTCAAGCTTCTTCTTATTTACTTGAGTCAAATGATTTATGGCATTCACGTTTAGGACATGTCAATTATAAAATCTTGTAAAAATGAGTAACTTGAATCTATTGCCAAAGTTTGAAAACAAACAGTCAAAGTGTCAAGTTTGTGTTGAATCTAAGAATGTTAAGCGTCCATATAAGTCAGTTGAAAGGAATTCAAATCCTTTAGACTTATTTCACATAGATATTTGTGTCATGAAGTCAATACCATCTCGTGATGGAAAAAATATTTCATAACATTTATTGACTATGGTACTCAATATTGCTATATTTAATTACTTAGTAGTAAAGATGAGGAAATTGAAGCATTTATACAGTACAAAAGTGAAGTTGAAACATAACTGAACAAAAAAATTAAAATGATAAGGAGTGATAGGGATGACGAATATAAATCTCCTTTTAAGGAAATATATTTAAAATATGGCATCGTTCATCAAACAACTGTCCTTACTCATCACAATCCAATGGAATTGCGGAAAGAATAAATAGAACACTTAAGGAGATGATAAATGTCATGTTAATCAGTTCTGGTTTACCCCAGAAGTTGTGGGGGGAAGTTGCATACTCAATCAAGTTCCTTATAGTAAAACACAATCTATTCCATACAAACAATGAAAAGGGAGAAAGCATAATCTTGAATGCTTGAAAGTATGGGGGTGTTTGGCTAAGGTCTAAATTCCTAATCCTAAAACGACAAAAATAGGACCAAAGACGATTGATTGTGTGTCAAAGGAGATGCTATGAATAGTAAAACATATTGATTTTTGTGCATAGCTCAGAAAATCCTAACATTCATATTAATATGGTAACTGAATCAGATAATGCTGAATTCTTTGAAAAAATATACCTGTATAAGAAAGAAGTGAATCATCTAAAGAAGAAACTAAACGACCTCGAGAAGAAACAAAGGAGAGTGATCATAATGAGAAAAATCCAAGGCGTAGCAAATGTCAAAGGACCTCTATTTTCTTTATATTAGATTTTGTAACATTTTTGTTAGAAAATGAGCCTCGAACCTTCAGAGAAGCTATGACTTCTTCAAAAGCACAATATTAGAAAGAGGCAGTCAATAGTGAGATTAGATCCATAATGAATAATCATACGTGGGAATTGGATGATCTTCCTCTTAGAAATAAACCCTTAGGGTCTAAATGGATTTTTAAAAGAAAAATGAAAGCTAATGGCATTATTGATAAATATAAAGCGAGACTCATTGTTAAAGCATTTATACAATATGAAGGTTTTGACTACTTTGATACGTACTCTCTAGTAACTAGATTTATTACACTGAAAGCGTTAACAATGGTGTACGGTCTAGAATTTTATCAAATGGATGTCAAAATAACCTTTTTAAATGAAGATTTGGAGGAAGAAATTCATACGGAACAACCAGAAAGATTAATAGTTTCTGAAAATGAAAAGAAGGTGTGTAGACCTGCTAAGTTGTTGTATGGACTAAAATAAGCACCCAAACAATGGCATGCAAAATTTGACCATAAAATATTGTCAAATGATTTTAAGATTAATGAGTGTGACAAATGTGTTTACATTAAGAACACTCCAAATAAAGTTGTCATTGTTTGCTCATATATAGATGATATGTTGATAATGAGTAACAACATTGCTAACATAAATGCTACTAAATGTATGCTCGCTAGTAAGTTTAATATGAAAAAACCTAGTAGTTGTTGACTTGATATTAGGAATTAAGGTTTACAAAACTCTTCAAGATCTATCATTGTCTCAATCTCATTATATTAGAATGGTACTAGAAAAATTCAAGTACTTAAACTACAAAAGTGCAAAAATTCTAATTGATCTGAACCTTGTTCTAACTAAGAATAAAGGTAAAAGTTAGTCTCAATTAGATTATGATAGAGCATTGGCAATTTGATGTACATCATAAACTGTATGCGACCAGACATAGTGTGTGCTCTAAGTAAATTGAGTCGGCACAAGAGTAATCCCAACCAAAATCATTAGATGGCAATGAAATGAGTTCTGGGGTATTTAGAACACACTCAAAACTTTGCTTTGCATTATAATAAGTATCCAGTAGCTGTTGAAGGATATAGTGATGCAAACTAGATTACTGGGGCAACTGAAACTAAATCCACAAGTATATATGTCTTTACTGTTAGTGGCAGAGCAATATCATGGAAACCATCCAAACAAATGTGTATAGTTCGATCTATAATGAAGACCGAGTTCATAGCCTTAGAGAAGGCTTGTGAAGAAGCTTAATGGCTCCGAAATTCTTAGAAGACATTTCTTTTTGGCCCAAACCAATGACTCCTATACGCATAAATTGTGACAGTCAAGAGGCAATAGGAAGACCTGTGAGCATTATGTATAATAATAAGTCTCGTCACATATGCCTAAGACACAATACCACTAGAAAACTATCTTTAGTGAAATTATCATAATTGACTATGTAAAGTCAAAGGAAAATGTATCAGATCCACTTATAAAAGGCCTAACTAGAGAGGAAGTTGAGAGATCATCAAAGAGAATGGGACTATGGATGAGGAAAAATCATCGTGGTGGTAACTCTACCTAGAAGATTGGAGATCCCAAGATCTAGGTTCAAGGAGATCAAAAAAAGTCATTGATGACGGTTTAACATTATCAAAACTAAGATAAGATCCATTCTCATGATGAGACAATGTTCAGTAATAAGGATAAGGTAATATGACCTTTTAATGGATCCTAAGTTTGATAGCTATATCAAATAGTGTATTTATGGGATAACACATTTAGGAATCACCTATGTAAGTGTGAAATATAAGTCGCTTCAAGGAGAATCCGGTAAGACCAGTTCTCTATGCACTTATCAACTAGGAAGTGTTCATGGTTGAAACGAACAAAACAATGAGAACCAAAACTAGTTAAAGGGTTAATTATGTGATTTATGTTGTCTAGGTGTATGACAAAGATCGTCGGTTCAAAGATATCACATCTATCGATTAACCGAGTATATCTGATATCTGTTCACTATGGGAAAGTTCAAAGGAAAACCTACTTATCCAGATGCAATTAATCCTTATTTATGAATTATACATTTTTTCATGCATATTTTTTAAACGATAGTCATTCCACATTCATGTGGGGGATTGTTGGGTTTAAGTGGTAAATATAAATTGGAAAATGAAGGTTGAAAGAATAAGAAAAATGTGGGTGGGTAACCAAGTAAAGGGAAATGAAGAGTCATTTCTCCCTCATCGATAAAATACAGGAAAAGTTTTGTCCTTATATTAAGAAATACTTTCTCTAACTCTTAAAGAGTCAAGTAGAGGGACCCCCTCGCACCGTCGTTGTTGTCACTCGCTTGACTACGACTTCGACTACGACTACGGATTCGCCTTTGGCAAATGATGTGATTGATTAATAAATTTTTTGGACAAAATTTATTTAACCAATCTCAAAAATTTTCTTTCTGATTTTTTTGTGAATTATTAATTAATTATTTATTAATTAAATTAATTTATTAATTAAATTAGTTTATCAATTATTTATTTATTAAATTAATACATGAAATTAGTTTAACTAATTTTTAAATTTTGCATGTAACTTGTTCTTTCAAAACAGACATGTTTGTTCTCAAAAGACACCTTACCTGTTCTGAATAGATGATGTTGTTCTGAATAGGTAAATTCTCCCCCAACAATGCTTATACATAAAGTCATTTCTGCATTTTTCGGATATTGAAATTTTTCTTCTTTTCTACACACATTCTCTTACAAATAAAAAGTTGAGTCTGCATTTGAACTGTTGCTGACTTTTGAGTTCGTTGAAATTACAGAAAATTGAGGTACCGCTACTTCTGTAATAGTTAATTTATTTTATCCTGGGAGGAAATAATCCATAACCTCGGGTACAGTGAGGTGATTAAATTCCTTAAAGGCACAGTGAGTTCTGTGGACTTGTTTTATATTTTCATTTAATTTTCTTTATTTACTTTTTCTGGTAGTGTTTGAATATAGAGGGACTAACAAAAATGACCTATGTTAGTCATGGATTATGTTTAGGAGGAGTAGAAAAAAAGTCTAAAATGTCCCCTTGAAAAACTAAAAATTTTAAACTATGGTGAACCAGGTCCGCATCACAGACCTAGTTCCTCCCGGTGCATTTTTTTGCAAAAATTTTATGATCAAATTTCTAACTCCATAGAGAACATTAGAACCAAAATTAAGTGAAAATCCATGACAAGTGTGCGATTTGGAGGTGTCACGCACCTTGCTAGAAATTGCAACTTTGCCCCAGAAAATTATCTTTTGATTTGATTGCTCTAAAATTCAACCAAGACCATTTTTCCACATAATGTTTCATGCTGATCATGTTTTCTACCTCAAATTTCCAAAAAAGATTTGGGATGATGTGTTATGCGAAAAATCTCTTGTCTAAGGATATTTTGGTAATTTTGAAGGTGTAATATACATGTTCTCCCATATAAAAATTCAAACGGTGCCATCCCAATGCTAGCATGAAAACTGTTGTTGTAGGCGAACTCAATAAGTGGTAGATGATCATCCCAATTTCCCTTAAGTTCTAACACGCCAGCCCTCAACATGTTCTCCAAATTTTATAATGTTCTTTCGGCTTGTCCATCGATTTGAGGATGGAAAGTTGTACTCAACTTTACTTTAGTATCAAGCCCCTTCTGAAATGATCTCCAAAAGTGAGAAGCAAAATTAGTTACCACGATTTGATATAATCGACATAGACACACCATGTAATTTAACCAACTCTGGATATATAACTTGGCATTATCCTCGGCATTGGAAGTGGTCTTCAACGGTAAGAAGTGAGCCGATTTGTTCATTCTATCAATAATTACCCATATAGTGTCAAATTGCTTTCAGGTACGGGGCAAGCCAATCACGAAGTCCATATTTAAATCCTCCCATTTTCAAGTAGGAATCTTAATGTCTTGGGCTAAACCACCGTGCCTTGAATGTTCCACCTTCACTTGTTGATAATTTGGACACTCAGATACAAATTTAGCTATGTCCATCTTCAAACCATGCCACCAATATACTTCCCTAAAATCTCGATACTCTTGGTAGATATCAGATATATATATAGAATAATGAGAGCTGTGGCCCTCTCTCAAAATCACTTCCCTAAAACCTTCAACATCCATAACACATAATCGATCTTGATACCTGAGTGTACTGCAAAATACAACACTTTTGATGCTTAAAATTGATATTTTGTGTGTTTTCAATGCAATGTTAGTTGGTTTTATATGTTTTTGTGTTTATATTTGTAGGATTACAGGTTAGCCTTGTTTTTGGGAAAAATTACAGAAGTTGCTAATTTTTGTTATTATACGAGACCCTTTATGGGTTGTAGACCATTTTATGGGTCGTATGGTGGTTTCGGGAACAATTCCAGTAAAGGGCTATTTTCTGAAGTTTATTCTATGAGTATGCAGACGGGCCGTAAAAGGTTTTATGAGTCGTAGAAGATTGTTCATGCCCTAAGGATCAGAGACTTGGACTTTCAGGAATTTCATCAGACGAAATCCCCTTTACGGGTCATAAATCACTCTATGAGTTGTACATGGGGTGTCGTAGAGTTAAAGTCTAAATTTTCTGTAGCTGAGTACAAGACCCCAATTACGGGTCATAGAATACAATATGTCCTGCAAAGACCTTTCGTATTGTGTGCCGCCCAGTTCTCTTATTTTGTTTAGGACTTGAATTTTAATTATTATAAATAGGTTTTTAGGTTATTTTTCATAAGTTTTCGCCTAGTACTCAGAGAACTCAATATCTAGAGAGAGATAATTGTAAGATAATCTTAGAGAGTCTTTGAGAATACTTGTGTTTGAATTTTATCTTGAAGCTTATGATTCTTATTGAAGTTGGTTTTGCTTATTCTTAATTCTATTGTGTAAGTGGTCAGTTATGTTTTATCAATTCATAATTCTTGCATCTACACATAGCATGAGTAGCTAAATCTACAACTAGGATTGTAGGAACCACGAAGAACTAGCAAAGTAAAATCGGTTAATTCATAATTCTTGGAAGATGTATATGCATTTATTGATCAAGTCTCTTCGTCTTGCATATTTTCTAATAGTGGCCAACATTAGAACCCGCCTAGTATTACTGATTGGATCAAGGTATTAATGAATATGAAAAGAGATTAATTAACATGTTTCGACTGATGTGTTCTCATCTAATCAACCAAACTAGACTAAGGGGAGGTTGTACTGGGACTAATATGTAAGGGTTAGTAATGTACCCTATAGAGTTGGGCCAAGTCGCATAGTGAAATTCACCTCTTACCTTTGACCAAAGGGCTTGGTGAACATAACTTATCGTGTTGCATGTTATACACTAAAAAAAATAGGTTATCCGATGATACTAAATTGGGGAATCATGGGGAACACGATACCCTAGTTTCTCTCCACATTGACTTTTCTCTTATGATAGTTAGTTTAGTTATATCTTCCATTGATTATTGCAAATCCCCCCTTTTGGGGAAGTAAGTTAGTTAACCATTTGAATTGCAATTAGTGAATTCTCGTGAGTCTATGTATTCCTTGGGGGTTCGACCCTTTCCTTTATTAGGTTCTATTTCTTGATAGCGACTACTTTATCATCTAAAAAATAGGTGTAACTTGGGAAATGTCAAGATTTTGGCACCGTTGCCAGGGAATACGGCTAGACTTAGTGAATTCATTAGGAAGTTGAGTATTAATCCTTAGTTCCCTTATTTTAATTTTGTTTGTTGTTTTTGTTTTTTTTCAGGGTGTACGTGTTGTGTATGCCCAACACTCAGAGTCAAGGCAATCTCTTAACTCTATTTGACCCAGAGATCCACAGAACGCCAAGGAGGATAGCCCAAGACAACACCAATAACGCAGCCAGTAAGGCTCTGAACAGGAACAACAATGAGGAAGATGTGAATGAGAACCTACCTCCTCTAGAGGATATTGCTCCACAACCTCAGGATTTCAATGCCAATGCTTACCAGTGGATCAATACAAGCTGAATTCTATGGCAATGGAGGTGACTATCGGTAGATACAAAGTTCACAGTCTCGAGTGAATTACTTCACATATTGTAGAACCGTGGGCTATTTACGGGCTTACCATAGAGGACCCTCATAGCCACCTACACAATGTGGCATTCGTTTGCAAGAGTATGATGGGAACACAAAATTTGTCTATTGGTGTTGTGGGACTTCATGTTTTCCCATTATCTCTTATCGGCAAGGAAGCATTATGGTTATCTGATCTCCCACAGAGTTCAATTTTTAGTTAGGCAGACTTGTAAAACGCCTTTTTAGAGAGGTACTTTCCTAGATCAAAAAATCTCAAGTTGAAGGACCAGATCAATAACTTTTGAGCAACTTCCTGGTGATTCAATAAACACTACTTGGGAACAGTTCACCAAATATCTGAGGAGCATCCCTAACCATAAGATAGTTGATAATGGTTTGGTAGAGATCTTTTACCGTGCTATTGATTAGAATATTCAGGCCTGTGCTGACACTATCATGGGGGCTTGTTCTTGGATCAACCATGTGTAAGGATCATAGAGCAAATGAAAAGAGTGGCCAAGACTAATCGTGCATAGAGACAATGTGACAAAGCATCCACTAAAAGGTCATGTGTTGTTAGAGTGGGCGCAGAGTAAGCAAATATCAATGAAGAAACCATGCAACAACCTCCACATGCATCCATGTATCAAGAGCCATATTATGATGAGGACACATGTTTTTTTGCTGATCAAACGGTGGATTTTTGGACCGAAGATCCAATCAGGATTGACACTAAGGTCAAGGAAACCAAGGTCGTAATTTTAATTAAGATGGAGAATATAGGGACAACCATGAAGGTTACTATGAAAGGAACAGGGGGTCCAGAGAGAGATACAGATTGGAGTCACAGAGAAGGCTTCAGAAATAGTCCTTATGTGCCACCGCATAACCGTGACGTAGGTGTTAGTAGCTCCAGAATATTGGAGATGTTTGATCACCTGTTGAAGAAAACTGCGACACAAGATAAGACTCTAAGAGGCATAAAATAAGAGATTTCAAGTATAGATTAGAAAATAGAGACTCGCTCTATGGCTATTAAACAACTCAAACAATAGTTTGGTCAGGTGTCGACTTAACTCAATTGGGTCAGAGGGGTACAATGCCTAGCAACACAGTTCAAAATCCTAAAAATATAGGCAGTGTATGGCGGTCACTACTCGGGATGGCAGGAGCACCATTGATCCTCCCATGTCGGTTGATGAGGAAGATGTTCGAGAGGAGACAAGTTGTGACCAAGGATGTAGAAGAAGGAGATGATCATGGCAAAGATAGGGTGAGCAAATTTGTTGTCATGCCACAGAAGTTGAAGCTCATAACTAAGCCTCCTCCCCCTTTCCTTCAGAGAATCTATAGAGGGAGGAGGAAGGCAAATTCAAGCACTTTCTCTATGTTGAAATAACTCTCCATCAACATCTCTCTCACTGAGGCATTAGAGAAGATGCCAAGGTATGCTAGGTACATGAAGGACTTGGTCACTAAAAAGCACACTGTGAGTCAGGAGCTTTCCCAAGAGCTTCTGCATTGTAGTGCTATTGCTACGAGGTCTTTGATTCAGAAGCTAGAAGATCCAGGTGCTTTCACCATACCTGGTAATCTTAGGCATATTTATATGCCTAATTATCCAATAATACCTATAAATAGAGACAAGTCAGAGGGTAAATTCATAGAGTCTAGGTGTTTTGGTGCATTTTTCTCTTATTTTGCTAACACAGGGTTGAGTGCGCCAGTTGGTTGTGTTTTTGAAAGATTTTTCTTTAATTGAGAAATTTGGAGTCAAACCCGAAATTGAGGGAAGAACACAGCCTAGAATTTGGAAGATAAAAGTCAGTCGAAGCAGCGAAAAGACTAAAAGTCCACGTGACAGATTTGAAAAAAGATTATGGAAGCTGAAAATGCAGAAAAACGCGTAAGTTGAAAAGTGTGCAGGGTCTGCGTTGCGGACCTGTGCAAAAGTTGTGTAAAACTGCCCAGTCAACAAATCAAGCGAAAAGTCAGAAATACAAAGGGTCAGTATCGCAGAGTTGAGGACATGATGCGAAAAAGTCTGTAACGACCCATTAAGTTGTTTTGAGATATAGAGTTTCATATGTTATAAAAGTTTTATCTAGTAAATTTTAAATAGGCTTTGTGGACTATTCAATAATTTTTATTATTTAGTTAAGGGATAATTTTAGATAATTAATTTAGTTGGTACACTAAAATGATAATTTAGTGAATACTCTATATTATTTATCACCTTTAGTATTTGATTTAAAATTAGGAAAAAAAATAAATAAAAAGAAAGGGTTAAGGGCTTAAACGCCCAACCCTCAAAAAGAAAAAAGAAGATGTGAGAGAGCTGTGCAGTGATAGCGTTGAACAAGGAAGAAATTCATTGCTTCAGGTACGAAACCAGTATATGTACAGTACAAATTGTTATAAAATTTATAGGATATATAATTGATTACATGTTGGGGATATATTTATTCTTTTAAGTAGTTGAGTAAGCATACTTTCTTGGTCAAATTAGGAGCACCAACATGATGTTATCGTGCAAATTCTTACAGTTCATGGTAACCACTGGAAGGTAATACATATATGTTGAAATATGGCTCAAGATCTGGTCAGCCTACATTTATTGACAAACCAAGATTCAAAGTCAGCACACAATTGTTGACTAAAATTTGCAAGATTGCATAGCTCACACTTTTGGAAATTTGCCTCGAAAATTTGTTCAGTTTTCTTTCGTAAATGGTGGCATAGGACTTCTTTGCTCTACTATATATATGGGAAATTTCAAGAGCAGCAGAGCAAGAGTTAGAGAGAACCTAAGAATTCTGTGAGATACATATAGTGTATTTTGTGAGTGTTGTAATACTCCTTTTATTTTTATCACTCCACTTCACATATATCACTGAGTGATACACAAAAATTATATCCTTGTAGTGCTTAGGCCCAATGACATTTTGTTGTACACTTTTTCATTATAGTGATATTTTTCTCATCATCGTCCGTGGATATAGCCTATTTTTGGGTGAACCACATTAAACCTGTATCTTCGTTTATTACCTTACCCAATTTATTTATACTTTTCTATATCAATCTCGATCCTTATCACGCTTCCGCTATTGCCTGATATTCCCTTACAAGTGGTATCAGAGCTTGGTCATAGTAGACACAAATACTGTACAAGTACTATTTATACATACGAGTACAATACAGAGTCACCATTCATACGTACGACAGTTTTTCTAGATGGCTTCTGTTATAAAATTTTTGATATTGAAAAGTTTGATGGAAAGATTAGTTTCTCCATTTGGAGAGTCCAAATGAAGGCCGTTGTTACACAGAACGGGTTAAAAAAGGCTCTTGAAGGGGAGTCGAAAAAATTTGACTCTATGACCGATGAGCAATAGATGGAGTTGGATTAAAAAGCTTTATCAGCAATCCCACTTCGTTTATCCAAGGACGTGCTCCACGAGGTGGTTCACGAGACTACCACTACAGGACTTTAGCTCAAGCTTGAATCTCTCTACATGACCAAAAGTCTTGCAAACAAACTCCGTTTGAAAGAGCATTTGTACACGCTCCGCATGGCTAAAGGTACTCCTATTCAATCTCATCTTAATGAGTTCAATTCCATTATTTTTTACCTAGAAAATCTAGAAGTTAAAATTAATAATGAGGATAAGGCTGTCTTATTGTTCGTCTCTTTACCGTCTATCTATAAACACTTCAAGGAAATATGTTATATAGAAATAATGATACATTATCTTTTGAGGATGTCAAGTCTAACTTGTTGTCCAAAGAAAAATTTGATCTTGAAGTTCGTTCTGATGATAAAGATGAAGGGTTGTCTGTTAAGGGTAGATCGGTTGAATAAGGGAGTACAAATAAAAAGCAATCTAGGTCAAAATCTAGGGGACGTAATTCCAAATCCTGTCGCTATTGTAAGAAAACTGGGCATGAAATTTCTCAATGTTATAAATTCAAAAATAAAAAGGAAAGAAAAGAAAAATCAAATCAACCACAGAAATCTACTGCTGAAGCCAGTGTCATCAAAACTGAATCTGATAGTGACATATTATTGGTTACTTATGAAAAGAGGAGTAAAACTGAGTGGATTCTAGATTCTGGCTGCACCTATCATATGTTCCCTCACAGGGACTGATTCACCATATATGAACTATCAATTTGGTGTTGTCTTGATGGGAAATGATTCTCAATGCAAGGTTATCGGTATTGGTAGTGTACAGATTAAGAGCCATGATGGTTGTATCAGGACATTGACAAATGTGCATCATATTCCTAATTTAAAACATAATTTAATCTCTTTGGGTACTCTTGAATCTCTTGGTTGTAAGTACTCAGCTGAAGGTGGAGTTCTGAAGGTGTCTAAAGGTTCCCTGGTTCTTATGAAAGCAAACAGACACGGTAGCTTATATGTCTTGCAAGGTTATACTATAACAGGATCAACAGCTGTGTCTATATCCTCATTATTTGATCGTGATCTCACTCGTTTGTGGCATGTGCGTCTTGGCTATATGAGTGAGAAAGGTATGAATCTGTTGAGTAAAAGAGGTCTTCCTGGTGATGGTATGAGTAAGCTGGAATTCTGTGAACATTTTGTGTTCGGGAAGCACAAAAGGGCAAGTTTCTCCACTGCAATGCACCGTACTAAAGGTATCCTTGACTACATCCAGTCGGATCTTTGGGGACCTTCCAAAGTTCCTTCTATTGGAGGGAAGCGTTACATGATGACTTTGACTAATGATTTCTCCTGCAAAGTTTGGGTCTATTTCTTAAGGAATAAAAATGAAGCATTTCTTACTTTCAAGAAATGGAAAGCTCTTGTTGAAACCCAGATAGGGAAGAAAGTAAAGAAGCTCCGAACAAATAATAGCCTCGAGTTCTGTGAAATAGATTTTAATGAGTTCTGCGCTCAAGCTGGTATTGCTAGACATAAAACACTGGTTGGAAAGCCTCAGCAGAACAGTGTTATAGAACGAATGAACAGGACTCAACTCGAGAGAGATTGCTGCATGCTCTCCCATGCTGGGTTATGGCATCGACGTGATCTTTAGTGTAAGGTGATTTCTACAGCATGCTATCTAGCCAACCGCTCCCCACATTCATCTCTTGATTTCAGAATTTCAGAAGAGGTTTGGTCAGGTATTCCTGTTGACTACTCTAATTTATGAGTTTTCGGATGTTCTGTATATGCACATGTTAATGATGGAAAATTAGCACCTAGAGCTAAAAAATGCATATTTCTT
>JAABOM020007598.1:0-19965 GCA_011800125.2 Solanum clarkiae | reverse complement strand
AAATCCTTAAGATTGGTCTTGAGTTTTGGGACTTGAATTTAGGGTGAAATATGAGTCTAAGTGTTTGAGAGGATATTAGAAAACTTTAAGGATGATATGAGTGCGAAATTAGGCTAAGTATATGTATTTTCAAGTGTGGGAACCCTTAGGACAAATACTTGTAAGTCTTGGATCGAAAAAATTAAAAAGGGACAAAAATAACTGGGGCATGTCACGGAGGCGACGAAAAAACCCCACTGGAATGTACATTTTCTACACAAATGAGTTCTATGAAAATAGGCATGAATCCTTCATCCAAACTCGAAATAAGGTGAAACCAAGTTCATTGGAAATATAATTCATAGGAATTTATTCTGAGGGTCATGGACCACCCATTTCTTTCTGTGCTAAGAGATATGCCCTTTCAATGTTGACCCCTCATAAATCGCGTTTTTGTGATTTTTGGATTTTGATATGGTTGCTCTGAAGTTCATGGTAGACCCATTCCCTACTTAATTTGACTCCTTGAACAAGAATATGAAGTTGGATTTTCAAAATAATGAATGGATTTTAAGATATATGGAAATCACGATTCCGAGTACTTTCGAGGCACATTTTCAGGCACTTTTCTAGGTCATTACAATATCTCCCCCTTGGGAACATTCATCCCTGAATGTAAAATGGACGTATAAGATAAGAGTGATCATCAACAAATCATCCCCAACAAAAATGCAACATTACAATAAAAACACTATTTTCAAGATCTCAAAGTAAGTGTAAAATCATCATAAACTTGCCAATTTAAACATGAATGCACATGAATGACATAGGGGATGAAACATAGGACTTTGAATTATAAAAAGGACTTGGCATGTCATCATAAGCTTGAATAGAGTGAAAGAGATAGATATCACTTCTCCATATCTGCATAGCTCTCCAAGAAACACATACAAATAGATAACTCTTCCAGAGGGATTTGATGAAAACTACATCATTATCGGTCAATCAATTTGTCCACTCATTCATCCAACACCTCCACCAGAACCTCCTTCTAAGCCAATTTATCCTCCACCTCAACCATAACTCCAAATTGTTCTATAGCACAAGGGTCATTAACACATCCCCTCGACCTGGAAGCATGACAAATCGGATAAACTATACCCTTACCATAGGCAATTCCCAAACTTATGCAATCTTACCAACTTAGCTCTAAGCTCTATAAGGACTCACAATCCTCAACTCAATTGTCAATCTTAAATACACCTAACCACCACTTGGTACCATAACCATGATCTTCCCCTTGAGAGACAACCTCAATTCTATCATTCGCTCTCCCAAAACTTCCAACTCTAATAAGGAGAAAATCAAGGCCTTGCCTAATCTAATTCTTTTAACCCAAGAAGATTTGGAACCATCAAGAACATTATACGACCATTCTCAAATTCTTTCAATCTAACTTCTATCTAGCCGACCGATGGACTATACTTGGCATCTCTTTACCACCAATATCGACACACACTAGGCTACCTAGAGCATTAAACACAACACTAGCCTTACCGGAAAAACCAATGCACAGTCATACCATAATCCTTAAAGAATCCTAACCACCTTCTTGCTACCCATAATGCACACCTATCATATTTAGCAAACGTCCTCCCATCCTCCAAGACTTGTAACACTACCCCCAATAAGTCAATAACTCAACACTATAGACCACCACAAACATATCAAAGTAGGGTTTTAAGACCTTATTGAGGAAATCCACAAACACCATTCGTGCACAAGACAACTAGACAACTCCATCAATATTAATAATGCATACTCCCAGTCCAAAAAGACACTTAGGGACATCACCTACCCTCAAATGACTCACATGCACTACCTCATTAGGGAACGAACCATCATATCATGACCAAAACCACCATAAACCTATTAGAGTAGGGGCTAAAGATATTACTCATGTTATAGACACAAAACATGTATACACCTGACCCTCTTAAGCATTAGACGCACATATAGCCCATTAACACGATATTCAAACACTTTTGAAAATTAGTGCTAGTTTGACCAAACCATGTCATGTTTAATTTGAATTTTACTAGTATTGTAAGGTATGGGGTATTACAGTCTTTTATTTGTCTTTTTGTGTGTTTTTCTTTAGCCATGAGTATCTAAGCACCCACAACTTGGGATTGTGGGAAACATTGCTAATTGGCTTGAAATGACCTAGGTTTTGTGCATATTTATGATTAGGGTCTTATATTTATTGTTTATTTCCCTTCATGATTAATGTTGTTTGGTGGTGCCCAACACCAAACCCTGCCTACTATCACGATCCTAACCAAGGTATTGACGAATAGGAAAAGGGAAGTAGATGGTAGGATTTGGTTTGATGTTTTCCTATCTAATTGACCAAACTTGACCAAGGGGAGGTTGACTAGGACAATAGGTAATGGTTAGTTGGCACTCCATGGTAGCCGACCAAGCACCATGGTGAAATTCAACCTTCACCTTTACAAGAGGGCTAGAAGAACCTAAGTTATCATCCTGTATGCAATTCACTAATCATAGTTAAGTTATCTAGGGTAATTGAGTGAATGAACTAGGGGAACCCAATTTCCCAGTTGTTCCCAAAATTGAGCATTTTCCCATAATTTAGTTAGCATTTATTTTGTGTTGTTTTTGAATCACGACTCCCTCTTTTTAGAGATTGTAGTTGTAGATACTATGAATGATTAGTAGTGAAATCCTATAGTCAAGCCCTGTATTCACTATGGATTCGACCCTAACCTCGGTTAGGTTTAGTATGATAGTGACCGCTTTCTTATTGTAGCATGACCATCATAAAAAATTATGGCACTGTTGCGGTGGAATACGGCTAGGTTTGATTTGATTTCACTATTAGTTAATCCTAGTGTTAATTTCAAGAGTCCTTGGTATTTTACTTTTTTTCTATTTGTTCTTGTTAGTAATTCTAGGAACAGGTTGGTTGGCACCATGGTTGACCAAAAGCTTTAATTGAAACATATTTGATGGAAGCTTTACAGAGGCGTGCCTTATTTTATGGGAAAAAGTGTTAGTATCTCCAAATTCACCTACAAAATTTTAATCAAACGTTGTGGAGGCCCTTGGGACAAGACATCCTATTTGGGAGGC
Organism: Solanum clarkiae; assembly: GCA_011800125.2. Taxonomy (NCBI): domain Eukaryota; kingdom Viridiplantae; phylum Streptophyta; class Magnoliopsida; order Solanales; family Solanaceae; genus Solanum; species Solanum clarkiae. The sequence goes on along the minus strand of JAABOM020007598.1, from coordinate 16,830 downwards.
TATGGCTCTCCAAGTTTTCCCCATGACTCTCTGGAATGAAGTTGCAAAATGGTGGTCAATCCTTCCACCGGATGTTTGCTCAAACTAGGGAGAGGTACAAAGAGTCTTCCTTAGAAAATTCTATAAGGAGACCAACATGCAATGGCTATAAAACAACATTTATAACTTCGAAAGAGTGCCAGGAGAACCTTTAATAGTGGCTTGGGAGAGATACAAATAGTACTTGGCTGCAAATCAGAACCATGGTCTAACTGATGATGAATTGTTAGCTAGCTTCTATCAAGCACTATCTTCTTAACTACAAGGGCAAGCTGACGCATTATTCGGAGGAGAGTGTTGGGAGTTCTTAAGGTGTCCATTTAATAAGATAATTGAGACCATGGACAAGTTATCTACAGTTTGTCAAAGTCTACCAACCCCTTCAGGGGCAATTTGGACTAGCCACTAGCGCATTACGGGAGCCTCTAGTAAAGCCAAAAGTTAAAATGCTGCACATTTGATGAGGTTATCCCACCAACATTGTGTCACTGATCAACTAACCCAAATGGAGCATATTCCTGAACAAGTCTTGACCAAGGTGAATGAGCAAGATGACTCATCAGGGAGATAAACTTTGACATCCTCAAATGCAATTACAAAGTGGAACAACAAACTATATCAATGCAATATCTAGGTTATAGGATTTAACAGATCGATGAGAAACTAGATGCAGTGCAAGATGAACAAAGGAAAAGTACAAGGAGTAGTGATGGAGCCTATGAAGAAGTCTGAGTACTTTTGCATGACTGACTCGAGCCACGACGTTAAACAAGGCACTTCTTAGGAGGAAACCCAAGCTTCTATTGTTTGTTGCTTTATTTTTAGGCATTTTATCATATTTTAACTATTAATTAGTAAGTTAGGATATGTTTGAAATTGTTGAGACTTTGAACTAGTTGCATTAGTTGATCTTTGGTGTATCCTAAGTGATGGGCTACAAGAACAAATCAAAAGCTGAAGAATGGATAAATCATGCTGTGAAATAGTTTCTACAAGAAGGCCTATGAGTCGTAGTTAACATTAAGACTCGTCTTCATGCCTCGTAGAGAGAAACAGTAAGTATCAAAAAGTGGCATCCACACTACGAGCCAACTTTATGATTCGAAAAACTCCTTACGAGTCGTAAGTGGGATTCGTAGTCGCAGTTGTGAAATCAAAATTTTTTTAGGTGTTGGGACTACTACGAGACCGGGACCGACGAGTCGTAATACTTCACACGACTCGAAGCTGGGGTGTTGTAAGGCCAAACTATAGAATTTTAAAAGTTGAACCGTTGTGAATTTTAAGGGATTTGCATCTCTTGTCTCTTCATGTCCATTTATGAAGCATCCCCTTTAAGTTTATCACTCCCCCCATCATTTCCTATCATCATTTTATACCCCTTCACATTTTTCACCTACTAGAATTCCCCAGAAATTAAAGTGTATGTCAAGAACTTTGCCGACTTTTGCTTCTTCTCATCATTCATTCATTCATCTAGTAAGTTTTCGTGGTTAAAATTGGATCATCTTTGAATAAACTCTTGCCTAATAGATACATGTGTAAATGCCTTAGGACCATAGTCATGTGAAGCTAATCGTAATAGAAAGAAGAATGTGATACAAAAATGATTGCTTCCTTGATATGATGACCTTGTGCTTTTTCGTGTACTTCATTAGTCGTTATAATATGAAGATCATGTGGAGATGAAAATTTTGGGTTAAGGAGTGTTATCATGTTTCTTTAAAATATGTAATAATACTGTTACCTCTGAAAGAATTTAGAATAGTTAAGGATTGATTTTTGCTTTGCTTTATTATAACTGGTGATGAAGAAAGTTTAGATTTACTACGGTGTCATCCATGCTTTCATGTTGCAAATTTATATGCTTGCTCGGGTGATTGTTGGTCTTAACAAAAAAGTTAGGGACATCTGAGATGCCTTCTATTTTCTTCTATGAAGACTCACCACGAGTTGTATTTACCACTGCGAGTCATAGTAACTCCTCATAGAAGGCAATGGTAATCTAAGGTGCCTTATCATTTTCCAGACGAGAAATATCTATGACTCGTAACATCTGTTACGAGTTGTAATGGTGACCTTATGGCCCTAATCTGACTTCTCTAACCGAATCTAAAATGAGCTATAAGCCAGGGATATCAATCATAGGTCCATCCTATGAGTCATATCAATGCCTCGTAGCTTAGTCCAAAATGTTTTTTATTTTATGTGACGGTTCCATGAGGCTGAAGTACGACTCGTAGGTCATCCTACGAATCGTATCTGTAACTCGTATCTACAGCCTTGCATGTGGTTTAATTTAATCTTAGTACTTATAATGTTCTTAAGTAGCTATTCCTTTTGCTACTTGTTAGTTGGAATACAACATAATGGCACTCATGCTTTAACATACTTGTAGAGAAAATGTCTTCAAGAGGATGATGGGGTGCTGCTTCTGTTTCGAGTCATCGCCTAAGAGATGATTCCTCCGAGGAGGAACAGTCAACTGAAGAGATACATGTGCACCCTGACCCAGTAGTGAATGTGCCTTTGGCAAGAGTATAATCAACTAGGGTGCCATTAAATATGAGCAGCCCCTCCCAGTCTGATGAGGAGGGTGAAGAAACTGAGTCGGATGATGAAGATTCCACTTTGAATGCAGATTCTTTTGAGGTGTCTCAGGCTCATAACGAAGAGATTGTTCCTCTACAGCCTGATGATTCAATATACATAGTCATCTCCACCGACCCTCAAAATACAAGGTAGTGTGTTCCGGGCATGAAAGACATATATTACAAAAGGATAGAGTTAAAGGGTCAAGGGATGTCAGTCCGGAGATTTCACGAGGATGCAAGGTTGAAGGGTTCTGGGTTGAAGGGTGTGCTAGATTTAGAAGCAGAGATTGATCGCCATGGATTAGGATGATTATCACAAGTGTTCGGAAAGTATGTGCCTTACTTGGTCTGGGAATTCTGTGCTTCATATTATGCTACTGTACGCAACAACCTTCCAAGGCTCCTGAAGCCCATTGAGGCATTACGGTTAAGCGAAGTCATGGTCAAGGGTGAGATAGTTGACTTCTCAGCAAAGACTATTCGAAGGGTGCAATTTGGGACAAATTATAAAGCCCCACACTCCACAGTAAAATATGACCATAGGATGGTAGACTTGAGAAAAGCAGTTAATCAGAATGATGCTGGGCTGAGAATGGAATTACTCAGGTAGGTAACAGGCCAAATTTGCGTGGAAGGTGTCGAGCCGATATGGGTTATAGACCATGCCAAGCATATTTTGAAGGCTCATCTATCATTTAAAGCAAATTCATGGTGGTCTATTATCCGGATGCGCATCAAGCCCATATTCACGGATAATGTGATCACATTAGAGAGGGTCATATTGTTAACGAGCATCTTGGCTGCGTATGAAATTGATTGGGCTTGCGTATTGGCAGAACAGATTCATGAGTCAGTAGTCTACACCAATCAAGCATTGTCGTTCCCCATTCTAATTCATAGATTATGCAAGGAAGCGGGTGTCATATTGTCTCTTGACTTGGAACCACATGTGGAGGCTTTGCGCACAACGGACCACGGCCTAATCAAGGCTGATGAGAACCGAATCTCCCTACAGAGAGTTGTGCCATCTCTTATCGAAGAGCCATTCTTGGTAGAGCCACATATCCCAGGTTCCCCTCCAGTTAACACATACACTACTCCAGCCCCTACAAAGGCCACACCTACAGCTGAGATCGAGTCAAGATCTTCATCTAGCACTCTAGCACCAATAGCTCTTTCTTTAAAGGATGACCCTCTTTTCTCTATTGTTGCATTTCAGGCTTTATTTTGCAGGGTTACTATAGCAGAGGGGAGGCTACGAGAGTGATTAGAATGGGTCCAACCATTGATTGATTAGTCTGTTTGGGACTCCGAGAAAAGGATGAAGGAATTTTCCTGAGATTTAATATATGATAGAGTCCAAGCAGTTGATTCATGGGTCGATGCGTTCGAGGATAGAGTACAAAAGAGGCTCGAGGACGCTAGGCTTGCTGACATAAGTGCGGTGACTAATGTGTTGGCTAGGTTCAAGGATGATTTATTGAAGCTAGTGGCATCCCCCATTCCAGCCCTAAAGGTAGCACAGAGAGGTGACAAGGCTTTTGATTGGCTCACCGACTGTCTAGACACCCGGAGGAAGAGGACCCTTGAGCATGCTGAACCAGAGATGGCCCCAAAGAATCTAAGACAGGAGGAGGATGCCACACCTGCTGAGGTGGTGCAGGAGTCGATTATATTGGTGGCTATGCAGAGAGAGAGCATAACACACCACAGTTAAAGAGGGTATTTCCGGCACTATAGCAGAGGGGGAGAGCCAGCCTCAAGACCCTGCTAATTAGATCGACACTGGTACATAAGCACCAATATGTTTGACTTCTTTTGACCCTAGTTTTATCTTCACATTTTGGATACTTTGTTCTCTATTTAGACAATCTTGTTTTTATTTTGTTTTGGTTCTGTTTTAATTATATTCATATTGGATATTATTTTCACTTTTACTTTGAACCTTTGATTGTGTTTTCCAATGAATGTATGTGTATATATATATATATGTGTGTGATAATGTTTTGTTCTTATTTTTTCTTTACTTTGAGGATAAAGTATCATCTTTTGGTGGGGTGGTGGAATTTATGGGTTAAGGTGAAGTCTGAGTAGCCTCAAGTCCATAACTTCCCCTATTTTTGATCCCAAGATTTTCTTGTCGTGTTTCTTTTTCCTTATGGATGTTTAATTACCTGTTGAACCGGCATATTTTAGGAAGTATAGATAATTTGTAAATGCATAGTAATGTTACCATATGACATTTATATCGCTCTTAAATTTTCTTTAAACTTCTGATGCAAAATTGGGTACCCTAAAAATTTTTGAGGTTGTGATTATTGATTCATTCAAAGATTTTTGGGGTATATGACAATGTTTGTTCTGATATTGTGAATGGAAGCTGAGAATAAAAGCATGACCCATGAGTCTATACTTGATTTGTGGATGCAAATGTCATGTGTGTTGTGAGCTTATTTTGATGCATTTATGTACCATTGTACTTACTCAGAACTTTCCCTAGTACTCTAAAATTGGTTTGGTGAATTGGTTGATTTGGAAGTGATCTTAGACCTTTGTTCTAATAGTAAGCCAACTTTTGTCTAAATGACCTACCAAATCAACTAGTGAATCCCTTGTTCCAAATGTTTGAGCTTCTCATGTACTCATATTTTTTTCTTGACACCTTGCTAACATAACTTCCTTTGATGAAAAACCCTAATATTGGCCCTGATCTATCCTTGAACATGTGAACCTTGGTTGAGGCTAAAAGCGTAAGTTGATGGTGGCTGCATTAGTGGCCCAGGTTTGAGGCATAGATATTATATACTTCACTTTACGTTAAAAGACTAAGTTGAGGGTGACCCTTATTGTTTTATAGTAACAAAAATGAGGTAGTTAGTTAAGGTGAAAAGAAAAAAATGAATAATCATGAGCTGGTGAAGAAAAAGAAAGAAAAAAGTGCCTTTAGTTGAAAAGTTTAGCAAAAATAAGCTCAAAATGAAGGAACGACTGAAAAATGAAAGAATAAACTCGGGAAAAAGCTTAAAAGGGAGAAATAAGGGAGGAGTTGGTGAAAGGGTTGGAGTATGAAAGAAAAAAGTGTTGGTAAACATGCTTCAAGGATAACTTTTAGTTACAATTTGTCCAAAATACCGTACCAAAGCCCCTTAAGCCCATGTTACAAGCCAATAAGTCATAAAGTGATCCCAATCCACTTTTGAACTAAATCGAAAAATGAGTATCGTGGCAAGCTTATGGTGTTAGTCATTCTGTATGGATTTCAATTGTGAGAGTGAGAATGCTTCCTCAGTTCCTTTTTTCTGAATGTGCTTGAGTGAGTATAAGGGACTTCTTTCTAGTGAGGGCATTCGCACTACTTGATTAGCATATGATTATGCCAGTGATTGTGGAAGTTTGATGCTCATTAGTTTATCATGGTTGGATTGCTAGGTATCTCATTATGTTCCTATTTGCTAAATAGTTTTACAATCCTGTTTTGAAAATGGTTGTTGGGTACCTGAATCAAAGAAGTTGATATGTATGTCATTATCTAGTTGCTATGTATTTCTCTTTCTCTGTGTACGTTGAGTCATCGCTTGAGGACAAGCAACAATTCTAAGATGAGGGTCTCGATGTGCTGTCAAAATACAACATATTTGGTTCCTGAAACAAAGGATTTTGTGAGTTCTTCAAGTGACTTTTTAGTGTTTGATGTGTTTTATGTGAATCTTGCATAAAAGTTAGGTTGGTATGATTTTGAAGAAAAGTTGTGGATTTTGCTGAAGCATAGGCTATATGAGCCCACCTACGAGTCGTAGCGTACACTACGAGTCGTAGGTTATGTTATAGCAGGAATCAGAGACAAAAAATCATAAATCTGCCAAGTGAAGGTCACTCCTACGAGCCCAGTCCATGATTTGTAGGACACTATACGACTCATACAGGTGGACTCGTAGTGAGAATCGAAGAGCCAAAATGTTGGATCAAAAATTGAAGACCAAGACTACGAGATCAACATATGAGTCATAGCCCAAGCAATGACTCGTACCTATGGGTCATACTAGTTCAATCCAAGATGCAAAGATCCTGATACGAGACCCTGACTATGACTCATAGGATATCCTACGAGTCGTAACTGCAAAATTTGACAGATGCCAGCTGTCTTTTCAGCATAAATTTTAGTTATGTTTTGTACACACTATAAATAATTTAATTTAGGTTATTTTGAGAGAGTTCAAACTGAGACATCACTCAAGGATATTTTTCGAAGCTTCTCTTAGGTTTTAGAGTAGATTATTTGTTCTTTCTTAAAAGACTCATTTTGGGAAATTGCAACCATTGCTTTGTACGAGTTGTGGATCAACCAAGCTAGTGGGTTTGCAACTTGCGGTGTTTATTTCCTTCATTGTTATTGGTGAAACTATCAACTATGTCTCTTATTTGCATTTTTGTGTTTTTTGCTTTATCCATGATTAGCTAAGCACCCACAACTTGGGATTATGGGAACCATGGGTAGTATACTTGAAATGACCTAGGTTTTGTGCAAATCTATAATTAGGATTTTGTATGTATTGTTTATTTCCCTTCATGATTAATGTTGTCTGGTGGTAGCCAACACTAAACCCTGCCTTCTGTCACGATCCCAACCAAGGTAGTGACAAATAGGAAAAGGGAAGTAGATGACAGGATTCGGTTGATGTTTTCCTATCTAATCAACTAAACCTGACCAAAGGGAGGTTGACTAGGATAATAGGTAATAATTAGTTGGTACGCCATGGTAGCAGACCAAGCACCATGGTGAAATTTGACCTTCACCTTTTACAAGAGGGCTAGAAGAACCTAAGTTACCATCCTGCATGTAATTCACTAATCATAGTTATGTTATCTAGGGTAATTGAGTCAACGAATCATGGGGAACACAATTCCCAAGTTGTTCCCAAAATTGAGCATTTTCCTATAATCTAGTTAGCATTTATTTTATGTTGCTTTTGAATCACAACCCCCACTTTTAGATATTGTAGTTGTAGATACTAGGAATGATTAGTACTGAAATCCTACAGTCAAGCCCTGTATTCCCTATGGATTCAACCCTAACCTTAGGTTAATTATTGATAGCAATCACTTTCTTATTGGAGTGTGACCATCATCAATGGCCTACCAGCTCAAAGGAGTAGCAGAAATATGGTATAACCAATTAAAGGAAGAGAACGTAGTTGGCTATGTGGTGCTTTAGGAAGAGTTTAAGGTGGCTTTCCTTAATCAGTTGTTCCCTCTTGAGCTTAAGGAAGCTAAATTGGTGGAATTCCTGAATTTGAGACAAGGGTCAATGAGTGTAAGGGAGTATGCCCTCAAGTTCAACCAACTTTCAAAGTTTGCTCCATACTTGGTTGCCAACCTAAGGTCTAGAATGAATAAGTTCGTGATATGGGTGTCTGAATTAGTGAGTGAAGAATGTCGATCCGCTATGTTGATTGGTGATATGGACTTGTCCCGGTTGATGGCGAATGCCGAATAAATGGAAGAGGAGAAGTTGAGGAAGAGGAGGTATAGACAGGCCAAGATGGACCATATTGATGGTAAGTTTCAAAGTCCCAAGGATGGCCGATTCCATCAAGGCCAAGAATCTTCCAATGCTCTTAATGGAAGGATTGCTAATGATAACCCAGATGCCAAGGTGATAATAATGGAGGGTCCAAGCCCAAGTGTCCTGTGTGTGGGAAAAACCATGGTGGCACGTGTTGGAGGAACTCAAGTGCTTGCTTTTGATGTTATGAAATGGGTCACCGGGTTGTTGACTATCCCTATGCTCAAACCGAGGATAGAGATGGTCGCCCTCAAGGCCAAGGGGATGCTTCTAGGCAAACTAGGTTCTATGCTCTTCAAAGGAGGCATGAAGTAGATGAGGCGCCCGATGTCTCTACCATTACGTTGAAGTTTGCTTGGCTTTGTGTACTGCATGCATTATTAGGCCCAATGTGCCACTATTTCTTCTCTATTCTTTTTGGTTGCTAGTGGAGGCTTCTTGTGTGCCAAAGTTATGCTGTGGATCTTTGGTGTCTATCCTTTTTTTGGGTATTCATAGGTGTTGATTCGGGTTTGTATTGCATTAGATCTTGCTTTGTGGCTTGTTGGAGTTGGCATGGTGGATTTTGATGTCATTATAAGGATAGAATGGTTGCATGCATGTTGTGTCTTCTTGGATAGCGGGACCCGTAGAGTTAGATCCTGAATCATTTATGAGCTCGTCTTTGAGGGGGAGGTTGTTAAGCGATAGCAAGAGAGGTAGGTCCATTTCATGAATTGAGGTATAATTACTCTCTAAGGGGTTGTATTTATCATCTTGTGAAAATTGGGGTGTTGAACCTAAGTTGTTTATTTATATAATTGTCATTGGTGATGGATAAGCCCTTCAATGTCCTTTTTCGACGTTTGAAGTTGGGGTAGCATCTTCTGGTTTAACTAGTATGCCGGTTATGCCTATAACTCTCATGAGTAAGATCTTTAGTCCCTACTCTAATAGGATTGTGGTGGTTTTAGTTATGATATGATGGTTCATTCCCTAATGAGGTAGTGTATGTGAGTAATTTGAGGGTAGGTGATGTCATGAAGTATCTTTTTGGACCAGGAGTAAGCATTATTAGTATTGATGGAGTTGTTTGGTTGTCTTGTGTACCGATGGTGTTTGTGGATTTCTTGAATAAGGTCTTAAAACCCTACATTGATATGTTTGTGTCCATCTCTAGTAATGAGGTATCGATTTGTTTAGAGCTTCTGAATCATTTGGGGGTAGTGTTACAAGTCTTGGAGGATGAGAGGTTGTGTGCTAAATATGAGAGGTGTGCATTGTGAAAGAAGGTGGTTAGGATTCTTTAAAAGATTATGGTATGAGTGTGCATTGGTTTTTCCGGTAAGGCTAGTGTTTTGGTTGGTGCTCTAGGTAGCCTACTGTGTGTGGATAATGGTGGTAAAGAGATGCCTAGTAGACATCATTTGGCTAGATAGGGAATTAGGTTGAAGGAAGTTGAGAATGGTAGTATAGTGTTCTGGATGGTTCCTATCACGACCCAACCCTAGGGCCTAGACAAGACAAGGCGAATGGGGAACCCGAATGAACCACAAACAAGCCTCTCAACTTGCCATACACATCATTGGTTTCGGAAGCATACAAAGACGTACTATATCCGACAAACACCTCTAATACATGGATATAGTGGGGTCCAAGACAAGTTATCGAGCTCATCATCATAGTCAACATAAAGCATAAGAAAGTGGGGTCCAAGACAAGTTATCGTGCTCATCATCCTAGTCAACATAATGCATAAGAAAGATGTCTCATTATGAAGATAAGATCAACATAAACCGAGGTCCCCAAAATGGAGGACTATGAGCCGTAATCGGACTTTCGTGGTTAGCACTTGAAATTTTGGATGCCGCAGCTATTATCCACCATTACGAGTCATAGTCTGGACTATGACTCGTAGTGCCTTCTGGTAGTCCACTCTTGTATCTCTTGGTTTAGTTTTAATCAACACTGTTAATTACTACGAGGCCCTCTTCTAGGACTCGTAGCTTGAGATCATATGGCTGAACTTTGAATTTTCATAATTTATTTTTGAACACTCTTAATTGCTATGAGCAACCCCTACGACTCGTAGCTTGGGCTACGACCCGTAGCTCGTAGTGGGGCCTGTAGTTCTTTAAAATCAACAAAATCTATAATTTTTCTCAAAATCAAGCCAACATGTATTTTCTGCAAAAATAAACACAAAAACACATAAAACATAAAAGGTTGCATTGAGAACACACAAAATTCCATGTTTTAGGCATCAATTGTGTTGTATTTTTGTAGCAGATTAACACCCTCAACTTAGAATTATTGCTTGTCCTCGAGCGATGACTAATCTAGATAGATAATAAAGTAGTATATAATAATCAACCCACTAGCATATACCATACTCAAATTCAACTCAACTACCCATAATAACTTTTTTGAAACATGATCATGTAACTGCTAAGCAAACCACAACATATTGACTCAGTTGAAAATCCAAATATGACAGTTTAAGGAGTATCAATAATCCACATTCACTAAACAAGTCAAATGCTAACCAGGCAATACAAATTCCCTCATAGAAAAAGAAGTCCCTTTAAACACTCAATATGATTTTAAAAGTTTCTCATGGGGCTATGCAAACCTACTCACTCTCACAAATGAGGTTCATGCATGATAACTAATACTATAGGCTTGCCCACATATTCAAAATTTAGACTGTTGACTAATTGGATTTTGATCACTTTTGTACTTTATAGGCTTGTAACGTAGGCTCATGAGGCTTTGGTATGACATTTTAAATAATTAGTGACTAAGGGCAAACCGTGAACCATGTTTTTCAACACTTTCACCTTAACAACTCAACCATTCTCAACTTGTTCTCCCTTATTCTTCATTTTCAAGATTTTTCGAGTATATTCTCAACATTTTTTAGCTTATGCCTTATTTTCAAACTTAAGTTGCTTTTTCACTCTTTCTAAGGCATTTTTTTTCTCTTACCCGGGACGTGACTATCTATTCTTTCTTTTATTCCCAACTCACCACCTCATTTTTGCTATTATACCACAATATAGGCCACCCTCAACTAAGGCTTTTAGCATGAGGTGAAGTACACAATATCCAATCCCCAAATCAGGGTCTTTTTTGGTAGCCACCCTCAACTTAGGCTTTTTGCCTTAATCAAGATTCACAATATTCAAGGATAGACCAGGGTCAATATCAAGGTATTTCACTAGATAAGGATAGGCTAGCTAGAATTAAGAAAAAAAGGGTACATATAAGACTCAATTATTTAGATCAAGGGATAAACTCCTTCATTTGGTCGGTTATTTAGGCAAAAGTGGACTAAATCAAAGAACAAGGGCCTAAGATCCCTTCCTAATCCATAAAATCTCCAGTCCAACTGAAAGTAACAGGGCAAATACTGAATTAGTACACAATGCATGCACACAACAAAATTAGCTCACACGCACATGGTATTGCATACATAGCCAACAAAGACTCACAGATCATGCTTCAAGGATCATGACTATTGATTGTGAGATATGATGCCATTGAGAAGGAATTAGGGAAATTGTCCAATAGAATTCAGTGAAATTACCCCTAGTTGTAGAAATTGTCCTTGTTATTTCGATTTGATGATCGCGCTATGCTATGTATTGTTGATTAAGTGTATAAGATTGGTTTATGATATTTGAATTATTTTCAAAATCAATGTAGCATGATATTGTGTGTTGGATATGGTGATAATGTTGAAATTTGTGGAGTGATAAATTCTTGATGAGCTTGTGAATCAATCCCCTAAATTGTTATGCATGCACTTTAATGTTGTTGTTAGATTTTTTGGGGAACAATGTCATGAATTATTCTTGAATATATTAGGGGAATGGTATTTGATTGTGTATTGATTGGTTTGATCTTGTAATGGGGTAGGTTTTTTTATTGGAATGTCATATTCAGGGTTAGGGTTGTTTTTGTGCTTGATTTGTAGAAGAAATAGATTTTCTTTGATGCTGTTTAATTCTAGTTGAATTGGTCTTGGAAGTCCGTTGTAACACCCAACATCTTACAACACTAGTTCTATGCAAATGAAACATGATATGGCTTTTCAAATTAGTGCCAATTTTGAAAAGTGCTTGAATTTCGAATTAGAGGGCGATATATATGTCTAACGCTGAAGAGGGCCAAGCGCAAATAAGTTTTAAGTTCAAATGGAGGAGATCACGACTTTAGATGAAGTAAGAGAATTGACGTGCTTGTAGGACTTAGTAAGCTAGAAGGTGAGTCGCCTACTTGCTTAGCTTAAATTTGCTAGCTAAACGGAGTTAAGGCCCAACGTCAAATTTGTCCAATTCCGATTATGAATAAAGTCCATGTTAAGAGCGCAACTTTAGCCCGTATTTTACCATCTTAAATGGACAATACTTACATGCCAATATGAATAATAAAAGGGCCCAAGTACATCACAATCTACTTGACTAATTAGGCCAAAAACTAAGTAAGGAGAAAAGGGAAAAATGGGCAACCAAGGCCCAACCAATTTTAACCCAATAATGCCCAAGTGAAAAGGGAAAGAAGCTGCATCACCAAATTAGAAAAGTAAGTCTAGAAATGCCTTACTAGGTTGGTCAAATCCCCCTTTAAAAAGGGTTTAAAACAGCTCCCATAAGCCATTCTAACTTGAGCAAAAAAAAATCAGATTGTCTTCCAAGTTTTCTCTCAACTCTTTCTTGACTTTACCAGCAGCTACAAGAGACTTTTAGGGTTCTTGGAGAATCCGTACACCTTGAAGGTACAGGTAAGTGATTATAGTTGTGTGTTTAGTAAGGTTTCTTCATGAAAAACAAGAGACTATGTTGGTTACGCATATGCTGAAAATTTTGGACAGCATGTGTTCCAAGATTGTTACACATTTTTTCTTGTTTATTTGGAAGATTTTCACTTTTTGGTTGGATTGGTTATGAAGGTAGGCTACTATTCTTAATGATTATTAGTTCTATAATGATTTATGAAGGTTGTTGCACCACTTTTACAGTCCGCAAAAGTGAGTTCTTATAGGATATCGCAATTGTGTTCTTAGTACAAACTTGTAGATTGATGGATGGAATGCTATTGCCTCATGACCTTCATTACTACTTTGGTACTGTTATAAGACTACTTTAAGGCTGTTTTATGTATAGATGTGTTGAGGAAAGTTTGGGTAAAGTTGAAACTGGTTCAGGATTGTCGACGTCAAAATATAGCGAAGGGGTGTAACGTTATACCGCCTAATTGTATGTTGCATAGAATTGTTGTGTGTTGTGCTTTGTGGGATGTTGTAAGACTGTTATGGCACTAAAACAGGCTGTACATGATATGTATCTGAGAATGTGTATTAGAAAATAAGATTAGGGGCGAAAAGGTTGAAAGAATACGCTCGGGTTTACAATTATACGCTTGCAACCTGTATGTTATTTTTGTATGAGATTGGGCTGCCAAGATGTATCTATTGGCTGCTAATGCTAGTATATTACCTAATATGTTGTTGATAAATATTTGTAGGAACGAAAGGTTATCTCGAGGTAATAGCAAGGTCGTACAGCGAGGTATGTAAGGCTACTTGATTTCCTATTATTTGGCATGAAATATAGATCTCTCCTTTGCACACAAAAGTACTTACCAACTCCGACACAACCATTAACAGTGTCTACACTCTTTCACATGTTCATATGCTCCAATACATAGTCACTTTCAGATCTGCATACATACTTGGATACCAAGATACACAAGTTCGTTCCACTAAATAAAGTCCATGTGTTGTTCTACCTCCTATGCATTTCATTATTTGTGTAACCTACTCCTTTCATTATGGTGTTGTCTTTTCTGATTGTTTATATGTCATATGTTGTATCTACAGCCCTACAACTCCAATAGTACGAACACCAAAAGAATCATCTCAAAGGTAATTAAAAGATAAAGTAAAGTACATTGCTTGTTGAGGGGTGGTAACCCGAGGGGTGGAAGAATTACCTAGCCAGGGTCGATCCTATCATGGAGGTATCCCAAGGGGTTAAAGGAAAAGCCTAGCTAGGGCCAATCCCAATATAGATTTACCATTGATCAGCTGGTCATTTGTATTATATGTTGTGCACAGATTATACAGTAAAGGTAAAGTAATAAAAAGAACATAAAGTACATGATCTCACAATATAACTAAATGTGGTCTCTTATCCTATACTAGTGCATAGTTTCATTTGAGTTGTTGCTTCATATACAGTATTTCCTACCTTACATATTCAGTATATTATCTCGTACTGACATCCCTTACGAGGGACTTGCATTTCATGCTGCAGGTATAGGTGCTAGTAGATCTCCGTAGTAGGAGTACAAGATATCCAGCTGCTATTACCAAGCTCCAGGTTGCTTTGGAGCTTTGTATGTCTGGAGCTTATATTTTTGTACTGTATAGTTAGTCGTAATGGGGCCTATCCCAACCCTTGTCAAATACATTTCCTTATCTAGAGGCTTCGTAGATTATGTAAATTAAAATGTGGCCATATGTCATACTTTAAACATTTTGGCCCCAACGGCCTAGCCATATGCATTTCCTTTCGGCTTGTTATTATTGTTTACTTTCTTTAAGGTATGTTGAATGTAGAAATCCCATATAATATGTGTAGAAAGTGCATAGGTACATGTTGGTTTTCCTAGGTCTTATTGGCAATGGGTGCCAGTCCGCCTTAATGAGACTTTAGGCGTAACAGAAGTGGTATCAGAGCAGATCGTCCTAGGGAGTCTATAAAGTCGGGTCTATGTAGAGTCTTGTTTACTGATGTGTTGTGCACCAAATTTATAAGAAGGATGCTACATGGCATTTAAGAGTTGTTACTTTCTTTTCGTTCTTTAGATTGTACCATAGAGCCAAGTGTAATAGGTGCATTATGTCTAACTCCTAAATTATTTTGTACAGCAAGTATGCCAGAAACCAGGCAAAACAATGGTAAAGGGAAGTGAGTAGAAGTGGTGGTTGGTATACCTTGTCGGGTGAGACAATGAAATAAGGTTCAAGAAGAGTCTCTGTCATAGACATCTCCAACTCCTCTAGCTCCTGATGAACTCAGAAGTAGTGAAATTCCCCCAGAATCACCTATTGATACTACCATGCAGGATCTGAGAAATGCAGTCCAACTATTGACCCGTATAGTTTCTGGCCAAGGTCAAAGATAGAAATCTCTAGTTATATGTGCAGTTGGTCAAATGGGGCAGCTGGTACAAGGATAAGTGATTTCCTTAATTTGGACCCTCCATCCTTCACTGGGTCAGATCATAACCAAGACCCCCAAGACTTTGTTGATCCGATTCAGTGCACTTTAGATGTTATGCATGTGAGTGGTACAGAAGCTATCGAGTTAGGGACATATAGGTTGAATGGTGTGATATATTTTGGCATGAAGCTTGGAAGCAATCTCAGGGTAGATGCACCCCCAACTACCTGGAAAGAGTTCAAAGAGGCATTTCTTTACCATTACTTGCCATTAGAGATCCGAGAGGCCCGTGCAGATCAGTTCTTGAATCTCCACCAAGGGAATGTAAGTGTGAGGGAGTACAGTCTTCAATTTAATTCCCTGTCCATGTATGCTCCTAATATAGTTGCTACTATGGCAGATAGAGTTCATCGATATGTGGATAGATTGGATATGTATCTTGTCAGAGACTGTATCATTGATTCCTTGAACAAAGACATGGATATACGAGAATGCAAGCTTTTGCACAGAAATTGGAGGATCAGAGGCAAAGGCGGAGGACACAAGAGTTAGAAAGGGTTCAGTCCAAGAGGGTCAGGTTTACAGGGCAATTTACACCACCCCAAGGTTAAGTTAGGCCTTGGTTTATTTAATAGACCGCCTAGGACATCATCTTCCTACTCTGCAGCTAGTGCTCCACCACAACTTCAAGGGTCTAGAAGTAATCAGTTTGGTCAACGAGGTGAGGGACAAGGTACACGGACAATAGGATATTCAGCAGGTCGGTAAATAACCCCTATGCAGCTTTGTAAACACTGTGGAAGGATTCATTCAAGTATATGTCATGTTGGGACAGACGCTTGTTATTGGTGTGGTACGCCAGGGCATATGATGAGAGATTGCCCAAGGAGACGTATGGATAATATAGCACAACCTACTAGATCAGTTGTTGCATCATCATCGTTAGTTCCTCCATTAGGTAGGGGTCAACAAGCACCTACGGGTCATGATAGAGGTGTTAGAGGGGCAACTAGCTCTAGCGGAGTCCTTCGCACTTATGCTCTGGGGAGTCAGCAAAGTTTGGAAGCTTCACCTAATGTGGTCACAAGTATACTGTCCATCTTTTCACATAATGTATATGCATTAATTGACCCTGGTTCTATACTATCATGCATTACCCCACTAGTTGCTAGGAAGCTTAAGAGAACACCCAAATTATTGAACCAACTATTTGAAGTGTCCACAACAATCGGTGAGTCTATTAAGGCTAGAAGGATTTATTATGACTGTGTAGCAACTATTTGTAATGGTGACACATTGGCTGACCTTATTGAGCTAGAAATGGTGGAATTTGATATTATAATGGTCATGGATTGGTTAGCTTCTTGCTATGCCACCGTGGATTGCCGAACTAAGAAAGTGTACTTCCACTTTCCAAATGAGG
>JAABOM020007577.1:0-19974 GCA_011800125.2 Solanum clarkiae | reverse complement strand
TAATTATACCATTTTCAAGACTTTGTTGAGTTACTATTGATAACAAAACTAATTATTTTCTTAAGCAAATTCAAAAATTTGAAGGAATCATCAATCAATTTATCTTCTTGTCACATAACTTCAAAATTAGAAAGAATAGTTTTGAAAGAATCAATGAATTCCTCAAATATTGGAAGAAATCTACTTGAAATTCGGAAAAAATGGCTCAATGATATAACCTGATCCTCTTAAAATCTAATGGGTTTATTCAAAGACTCAAAATCAAACCGAAAGTCTTAGGAACCAAACCAACGGTACATCAAGAACAAAAACTACATAGATCCGAAGCTAACTGAATTGTCAAAATTTTATTTTGAGTTTCCTATCACTAAATATCCTCTTTGGTCAACTATCTTATGCTTTCAACTTTCAAAATAAATAAAAAAATCTCTTCCAGAACACATCTAATTACTTCAGGACCTGAGCCAATAGTCCTACTAATTCAAAATTCATGTTCCAGAGCTGATGTAATTGACAGAATTTTATTCTAAGACTCAAAACTCTAAATGTTGACAAAATTCAACCATTTCAGCTTAGAAGCTTCCAAAACTTCAAAACTTTCAAAAACCTCAAATTTACAATCTGATTTCAAATCAATTTTAAAAAATTTATCAAATACGACTTAGACAACTATTAAGAGGGAAAAAATGATAAGTTTTTAAATTCTTGGAAATGACCTTCAGGGTCATTATATTTACAGATTGTGTTCATTAACCTACAAAAGGCACGCATATGATAAAATTCCCTAAAGGGATACTTTGGAGATGTTTGGAGCCTAGAGGTGAAATGCATATGGCCTACATTAAGGCTATTAAAAAAATATATGATAGAGTCAAAACTCAAGTTAAGACAATAAGAGATGACTTGGAGCACTTTCTGGTTGTGATGGAGTTACATCGGAGATCAATTCTTAGTGCATTCCTTTTCTGCCTCAATGATGAATATATTGATATGACACATTCAAAGGGAGGTATTATGGCATATTTTATTTCTTATATGTTATATATTGCTTAACGAGATACATGGTGAAGTTAGTCATAGACTGATGATTGTATAGAAACCTTGAAGTCTAAAGATTTTAGGTTAATCCAAACTAAGATAGAGTATGAACGTAAATTCGGCCGCATGACATATGTTATTTATGAGGTGGAAGTGAAGAACATTTCACTAGTTATTTCCAAGAGAGAAATCTTCAATTTTCTTGGGCCTTGTAATTCAAGGAGACTAGGCAATTAACAATGATATCACATATAGTACTAGAGCAAAATGGGTTAGAATTAGAAGTTTGCCCTGGGGTACTGATCATCAGAGAGGAGATAACCCGCTCAAAAGACCCTAATTTTCCGACCAAGAATATCAAAGATAGCTGGCGGGGGCGCGTGCAATAAGAATTTGTTGCCAAGTCTTAAAGGTAATTTTTATATATTGGTGATTAGACTAACACCATTGTATGGGGATTGAGTGTAGGCAAGTTCAAAATTTGGAAGATAAAGATAACAGAGATGAGAATATCCAGATGGATGTCTAGACGTACTAGGAGAGATATGATTGAAAATAAAATTATCTAATATAAGGTAAGGATGACCTCTACGGCAGACAAGACGAGGAAAGCATGGTTGACAAAGGTTGTATATGTGAAGATAGGGGTGTGAGGATGTGCTAGTATGAAAGTATGAGAAGTTGGCTATAACATGATCTTGGAGAGACATAGATAGGTACAAGATCAAAAACTAAAAAAAAGTGATTAGATAATATATGAAACATCTTTCACTGACTGAGGACATGACTCTAGATAAAAAATTATACCGATCGAAGACATAAACAACCAACTATTTCAATCTTATCTCGTAACCAGGTCAACCAAATGATAATTATCAAAAAAAAAAAAAGGGGGGGGGGGAACGCGAGGCCCAAAGTCAGGAAAGAAGAAGAAGAGGACTCGTGGCCCGAAGACATAATAAAAGAGCAAAAGGATGCATAAGTCATAGATACACTTATGGGATCCTGCAAATGACAGGGTGATACTAAAATTGGCATATGTACCAATTTCTAGGTGGAACATTTTCATTGGCTGCAGGACGTTGGGGTTCAATTAATGTCTTCTTAATGACACATGTATTACATTTCTTTCCTATATATAACGTTGATTACTTGTAGGGAAATTGGTTTTTTAACAATAATAAGTATTACATTGATACTTTTATATTCCAACTTTTTTAATCATTCTACATTCTTCGATAATCTCAACTCTTAAGCAATTTAAGCTAAAATATCTCCAAAGCCAGAATCAACCACACTGTACTTTCACCAAAACCAAGCTGAAATATCAAGCATCTAAGCTCTCATTTTATTTCATACTATTCGTTTTAAGCTCATGTATCCACACTTATCAACGCATTTTGTTAGCTTCCATAAATGAAGCTCTGCTTGGACAAAAATAGTGGAAGAAGAGAAAAGAGGAACAGATCTAAAGAGAATTCTAATGAGTAAACACCTGTAGATTCTTGCACCAGGCGTACCCTTGATGTATCTTACAACCCTCAATGCAACATCCATGTGTGATCTCTTTAGGCAGTGCATGTATTGACTGAGAACTTGAACTCTGGCCTGGCCATGGTAAGATATAGTAACCTTCCAACCAACCTCTGATAGGCTATAGGATCCTTCAGGATTTTATCCCCACTTGCTTCTTCGTTAGGAATATATTTGTCATATTCCACAGAGGTCAGCCTTTGGTTTATTTCAAGTGGAGTGGTTGTTGATTTTGCTCCACTTAAACTAGCTCTGAAGCATATTTCCTTTGAGACATCATCATCCCTTCTTGTGATCTGGCCACTTCAATTCCTAGAAAGAATTTTAACTTTTCAAGATTTGCTGCAGATCTTTCCTGGCTTGAGTGATCAGTTCTTGACTACTTCCGGTGATTAATAAATCATCCACACACACTAAGATGATTACTAGCTTCTTGTCAACTGTTTTTATGAAAAGTGAGTAGTCATAGTGACTTTGAGTGAACCACATCTGTATGAGAGCATCTATTAACTTCTTGTTCCATTGCCTGGAGCCTGTTTTAGCCCATATAATGATTTGTGAAGTTTGCAGACTTTATTCTCCCCCTATCTAGCAAAACCCTCAGGAATGTACATATAGACTTCTTATGACAGATCACCATTTAGAAATGCATTATGCACATCAATTTGGTATATAAACCAGTGATTAGATGCAGCAAGGGCTACTAAGGACCCGATAGTAACTATTTTTGCAACTGGAGAAAAAGTCTCTGAGTAGTCTAAATCTGCCTTTTGGCTATAGCCCTTAGCCACAAGTCTAGCCTTATACCTTTCAACTTCATCTGAAGTTTTATACTTTACTTTATACACCCCCTTACACCCAATAGGTGTCTTTTTAGCTAGGAGGTCAACTATGGACCGTGTGTTATTTTCCTCCAAAGCAGCAATCTCTAGTTTCATGGCATTGATCTAGGCTGGATCTTGAGAATTCTGATGAAATGATGATGGTTCTGAAATAAAGGAGTAGACAAACAAGCCTTGTTGATAAGGTCTAGTGAGATGAGAGTAAATAACATAGGAGGACATGGGATAAGCACAAGAAGAGGTGGAGGAAGTAGTGGCAAAGTCATTCATTCAGATAGGAAGATGTTTAACTCTGATTGACCTTCTAGGTGCAACAGGTTCTTGAGTAGGTGGTAGGGAGTTGAGACTACGAGAACCTAAAGGAGGTACAGGAGGATCAGAGATAGTCTCCCCTGGATAGGATTGGCAATAGGAGGCTCATTCGAGTGGTGTTCAGTAGGGGTATCTGAGTGAGATAATTCAAGGATAGGAAAAAAAGGATGTATCAAGGGATTTTGCATACAAGAAAGGAAAGACAGACTCCCTAAACACTACATTCCTACTTGTAAAAATGACTTAGAGTGAAGAGTATAGAGTTTATATCCCTTTTAAGTTAAGGAGTAACTCACAAACACACTAGATATAGCTCTGGTTGAAAATTTATCTACAGTTTTGGCATTAGATGCATAAGTCAAGCTCCCAAAGACTCTAAGATGAGTGAGAAATGGTGGATGTTGGTATAGAAATTCGAAGGAGATCTAAAGTTTAAAGTTTTGGATGGAGTTCTATTGATGATATAGACTGTAGCGGTGACACATTCACCCCAGAATCTCAATGGAATAGCAGCATGTTGCCTCCCAGCACACGCAAGTGCACGTGGTCAAAACAAGTAATATAGTGGCCTTATTTAAAAGACTGGATTATCGAACCCAAGGGATTTAATATAGACTATTTAATATTCCAAGTTATAATGCTTAAAAGGAGATAAAGAATTTATTTATGAAATTATGTACGAAAATAACCACACTTAAAATTAAACTAGTAAATACTGAAAATAAAATGAGATCTTTCTTTTTTCTTGTATGTTATATATCCAAATATTGCAATATTCCGGGATTGTAACGTTAATGATGCTGTATTAATCCTAAAGTTAATACTTATATTTGGGTAGTGGATTATTGATTCACATGATTGAAATTACCAAATTGGGGTTGCACACCTCCGTTTGCCTATTCCAATTGTTTGCCTATCTACATCGTTGAGCAGGGATAAATAATACAGTAGAAACACATTAATAATATCTTCCTGTACATTAAATCAAGCTTGGTGTAAAGGTAGTTATCACAAGTCTCCAATACACAAATCAATCTCATATTTTAATTGGACAAGCTCCTTACATTATTATGTTCTTAAGCATTTCAACATCTTTCGAATTCATAATGCTAAATATATTCATTTCCATAGGTGATCAAGCTAAGAAATATAGATTTAAATTATATAAGAACAGTCATAAATACTCATTCATAAGCATTAAAAACTCAAAGATTAACACATTATATATGGCTACAATCCCAAAAAATAAAAGAATTAGCCACTCATGCTAATCATAAATACAAATATTACAAAGAATTATAAGAAAATGATAAAATGAAGATAAAAACTGACCAAGAGTGATTTTCTACAGTGCCCAACCGCCTCACAAGCTTCAACAAAACTTAGAACAAAGGATGATTGGGATTGTCAGTTTTTCACGACTTATATAGCCCACAAAATCCGACTTTTTATGGGTTTTTCCTTAACTTCGTGACGCGCTTTAGTATTATATTAATAAAATTTGGCGTACAATGTTGACTGGACCAAAAAATCACTCATTTCACACTAGTGTGTGATGCGCACTAGTGTATTTTGAGTTACTTTTTCCACCTACTGCTTTGACAACAGATTTCGCAGTGAATTAACATTGGTCCGCGACGCGCCTTGGTCGCGGACCAAGTATTTGAAATTTTTCTTCCTTGTTTTCTTGCGAGAGTTGTCTTGTTTTGCTTCGGATTTTATTCCAAAATCTTAAAATCTGATAAAATCAATAAAAACACAAACACAAAGCGTAATTTATCTTGTGTTAACAAAATATACAAAATCTTATTAATATACCTAAAACTCTATAGATTTACCCTCGAACTTAACTTTATTTATGGGACTTTTGTTTATTTAGGCATATAAATAAGCCTAAGATCACTACCCCCCACTAAAAATTTTGTCCATTCTCGGACAAATCAAGACACATACATGCAGACACCTAAATAGTATGTACAATAAACTCTATATGCACAACCTTTTTCAACCCAACATGAATATTTTTCAAGCTTCCTAGCAACATCAACTTTAATAAATACTTTAATAAATAAATGCGGACGCATGCAGAATTATCGTTATAGTTTTACCTAGTTACCACCCTAAGATGATCATGTGCCCTCACTAGAAGAATTACCCATACACTCGATTAAACTCTTTAGAAGAAGATTTTATTTGGGTACACAATCAACTCTCCCTCTCACAAAAGAAATCTTATGTTGCTTCTAACTATTATAGACTTGCCCTTAATGTTTAAATTTTTCCTAGTTAGAATTTTTCATTCAAAGGATTACTTAGGTCTTTTATTTGGTTGTAATGGAGGCTTAAGGCTGGTAGGATAATAGTCTGGATGTGGCTGTCAAGATTCATTTCCCGAGTGCTTAAGGCTTATACTACCCTGTTTTTCACTTTTTTTGCCCTTTTAATCTTTTTTCAGCATCCTTTATTTGTTTCCACAATTTGCATACTCAAAATTATCAACAAATATTAACAAACACCTTATTTTTCTGTTTTCTAATTTCTGAATTTTTTTTTGAATAGTACCCCCGAACCATAAATTTTTACTGTTTAGGTTCCATTTCAGCTGCTAATCCTCTGACTTTTCATGCTAAAGCGCTCAAGATTTAGGATCAAATGTTGTTAAAAGTCAACGAAAGGATTCAACATGAAATGTGGCTATTCGAAGAAAAAGTCTAAAGTTCAATAGGGTTAACTAGGATGTTTTAATAAGTTGGATAAAAAGGCCCAAGTTCTTTAGGTTACCAAAAAAATGCCTAGTTCCTTTCCCTTAAAATTTAATATCTACTAAATTAATTTAACATACCAGGCAAGTTAGTAATCAGCTATAGCAACATACACTAAGAATTCAACTCACATTCACATGACACATTTTCACTGTAAGGAAACACTAGATTCACTATTACTTATTTCTCATGAATTCAAAATTCAGCAGCTATTCATCAGTACAAATTTCAAGTTTAAGCTACTAAAGACTCAAGAATTTATGCCATCTTAGTTTTCATGGTTTCACATATAAGAAATATTTTTACATACTACCGACACTCTAAAATTAGACTCTATTTGGCACATACCCTTAGGACGGTCATCATCCATCCGTTATAGGGCAATGTCACTCCACTATGACTTACAACAGTAATAATTATCTTAAAATGCATTAACAACAAATATTCATGATAATTTAAAACATACTACATACTAGTAATCATATAAACAAAGAAAATAAGAAAGTCGTCCACAAAAAGAAAATCATAATCATGTCAAAATAAAACAACTGCAGTAGCAAAAATAATAGCATGTATCAAGGTTGTACAGTACCCATCAACAAGTAGCATAAATACCCCCACACCACACTTAAACAAGAGAATTGTCCCGAGTGCTAACCAATAAGAACCTGTGGAACGGGGTGTAACCGCTCAATCCTCCTCTACCGAACTATCATCAGCATCCTCTGCTTCGTCATCCTCCATATTGCTTTTGTTCGAATCTGGGTCGGAGGGAATGTCATCATCAAGCGGCTCCACGAACTGAGGTCCAATGCCCAACATCGCTCGGGCATGGTCATTTAGGGGATATTGGATCTCTACGTCAGCAATCTCCTCGGGTGTGATAGGGCGGCCATGCGCCTACATCATCAGTTATTGCATCCCGAACATACGTGCCATGACCAGTTCATCTCTGTGGGCACACTCGACTGTGGTGAGAGTAGGTGGTGCTCTAGGCTCCGGTCCCTGAACAACGCTGACTATGCAAGGAGAGGCCTCGATGTGTGGACAGTAGTCAAAAGAGTTTATGGGCACACCTGCACGTAGACACATCTTAGTAATAAGACCGCCAAAAGCATACCTGCGGCCTTTGTGTTCCCATGTCTTCCTCATGGCCGACTTCAGTATTGACCCGAAATTAAGCTCCATGCCCGTCATTAGTGCATATATGAGGCAAAAACCCGATCCCTGGTGACCTCGGAGAAATGTTGTCCCCGGAAAGAGTCCATGTGTCACGATCTTCAGCCAGACATGGTCCTGTTTGTTCAACTTTCCTAGAAGCCTCTGTATGCTTGCCTATCCCAACAGGCTCTCGACTGAGGGCCCGAGAGCGTGTGCTAGATGTCCTGGTAAGGAGGGTGTTGTACTAAGGCATCAAATGCATCTGAGATCTCTGAGGGTGTCTCGATGATCTCATTAATGATCAAGGGGCTGAAATTGACGATCACACCTTGCACCTTAACTTGTCGGGTGCGTGCCTCCTTGCTCATATTTGCGTAAAACTCCTGGACGATGCTCAAATTGCAGGGTTGTGGCTGCTCGAACAGGAAGTACAGCTAGTATGCGAGGCACCTCTCATATATGGCTGGGTATGCTTGGTTGAGCGCCTCCGCATCTATCGAGAATTCCGGAAAGTACTTGGACTTAGCATGGCTTTTGTACCACTTGAGACCAACTCTTTCTACTTCCTTCTCCCCATATGTCATTTGCCTCTTTTTGTGTTTGGGGCCTTTCGGGACTGTCGGGATGTCTCGGGACCTTCTCCTAGTGGGTGCAGCTGCAGCTCTGCTGGACTAACCTGATTGCCTTCCTCGAGATGACATAGTGACCGGTAAAATCAAATTGAACTCATCAATCGGTAGAAGATGTAGGATAGACAGCTTTATGTTTTAAAAACCAACCACCCCACACTTAGATTGAACGTAGTAGGTGAGAGGGTACACGGACTTCCCAACTCACGTCACCCCAGTAATAAAAATTTTGGCAGCATAACAGCACATAACAGTGCAACAGTACAGCAAGCATAGCCAAGACTATCCATGTTTAATTTAACAACCACTCTAAACTGTTAAACAATACTCATTACCAACATCTAGTTGCCCTATTTCAACAAGTAGGCATGGTAAAAAGACGTAAAGATAAAGCAGTAGAAGAGAGGAGCTAAAAGATACCCATTGTGTACCCTTAAACAGAACACAACCCTATTTCCTCATTTGCAGAAGTGAACTTGGCCCTACTGACTAAAAATCAACAACTCACACATAGTAATACAGGGGAATGGAAAAATGGATAACATATGAACAGTACTCAGGTCTATCCACTCATTTTCAGCATTGAAATGGTCCCCAAAACTCCTAGTTTCCTCATGTTCAGATGGGAATGCAGGTGAAAATAGGTACAACAATTAAAGAAATCACACACCCCATTTTACTTGCAGTCCCCTTCCAACACATTCAATCATGACGCTCACAGATGCAAAACAAGACATTTCAATCCATAGAAACTTAATGGCATGTGGTGTAAGACCTCACACTTAATAGTAAAACAGTAAAGAAGTAGGTACTCAGACTTCCCTACTTAATATATTTCACCAATTCAAAATTTTCACAGCAGAACAACATAATAATTAACACTAACAGTCCATTTGTTGTCCAGTTTATTATCATTGCAACAGAAAACACGCCCAATTTACCAAGGTACAGCAAGTAAGCAGCCACGAGACATGCTAACATAGAAAACAATACATAGCCCCCTAAAATCCTAAAAAGATTTCATGTTGAGATGGAAGAAGCAAAAGAGATAGATTAAAAATATCAACTCCACACATAACTGTTAGATCCCCTTAGTATTAATCAACATTAGCACATGTACAACTAAGTTCCCTAATAGCTATGCAACAATTCCAGTTTCTCCGTGTTTTCAACAGTTAAGCAGCCCCTAAACACTGTGGTTTTCTAAGGTGTGTGAGGT
Source organism: Solanum clarkiae (assembly GCA_011800125.2). NCBI lineage: Eukaryota > Viridiplantae > Streptophyta > Magnoliopsida > Solanales > Solanaceae > Solanum > Solanum clarkiae. The sequence continues at coordinate 10,478 of JAABOM020007577.1, read as the reverse complement.
GGATTCTAGCCTTGCAACATACATCACAAACATAACACAAGATCATCAAACAATGCTAGCACAGGAATGTACCCAGCCCTCTTTATCTCATTTTGACGTTCACAGAAGCTTATATTAGAACATTACTGGGAAAAAAACCCCTTAACTCTTGAAGTATTTCATGTTTAGATGCAAGTTGACATGAAAGCAATCGCACAATGCAGGGAATCATGAGGTCCAGTCCCTTCCCAATCCATAACCACTACCCCGCACTTAATTTTAAGCACATTGTGAGTAAAAGAGATACACATCGATATTTAGCAAGTACAAGACTTCAGTTACTCCTAAGTGCTTTCAATGCCCACCAATTCAACTCTCAACCACTTGTAACAAGATTCATACAACCAAGTCATTTCCTTCAAGTTCCATGCTCAGATGAAAATAAATATGAATTTATAGCAGGAAAAATGCACAAGGAACAATGAAACAATTCAAAACAGGATGTGAAATCATGGCCCTTATTCCCACTGAAAACAGGGTAATTACCTACAACTCTTCTCACCCAACCAGTTCTTAGGGTATTTTTGCCCTCTCAAGTTTAAATGACTCTATAATCAACTGACAATTAGAGTATGGATGCAAACACAACATATGAGTAACAATGTGACGTGTGTAAAGTTAAATTCCTTCAAATTTTCGGCCATTCTGACTCAACTCTTCAACAAGATTAAGCATATGAGTAACAATGTGAATTTTTTTTTTTACTATTTCGGGCATGCGCGTCACGGATTGAGTGAGTGGGGTATGAGAATTGAAGAAAATTTAAATGGGAGGAGAGAAATAGTTTGGGGGATCGGGTATAGGAGAAGGGGATGGGGATTTATTTGAAAGTAACTGGGTCGGGTTGGATCGGATCAATAAAAACCAAACGAAAATAACATATATGTGCGTCCTCTCCACGTCGCGGAGGAGACGCGGAACTGTACTTCATAAAAGAAAAAATTCATTATTCTGGGCAGGGGGTGCATGTCACGGAGGGGATGTGAAAATCGCTCTGCCCAGAATAGTAAAAAAAAAACATTTGGAGCTTGAAAAAAGCCACCTAACACCTAAACATGTTAAACTATGCTACAACAATTGATTTTGATCAAAGAAATCCAAAAAATAACCAACGACTTTCTGGGAAATTGAAATCGAAAAATGCAGTTTTGACACCTACTCTGTGACGCAGACTAGTGTTTTCTATGTAATTTTTTATTTTTTGATTTTTCTGGACGTTTAAGTCATGAAAACATTTTTATTATATATATATATAGTCGCGGCACGATGAATCACAAACTTACTCATCTTTGGCCAATTCAATGGCCTCAACTTTGGTTGTGTCTTTACCGTATAGTGCTTGACACATTAACCGTTTACCAAAAAAGTTTGGTTGGAGGTCCCGTCCTTTAGTTCCACAGCTCCATGTTGCAAATACCACCACGTAGGGTCCATTCCATTTTGATCGTAACTTACTTAGGAACAATTTCAAATGAGATTTAAAGAGAAGTACATGTTGACCCGGCTCAAAAGTGCATTTTATTATATGTCGATCATGCCACCTCTTGGTCTTTCTTTGTAGAGTTTGGCATTCTCGTACACTTGAAGCCGGAATTCTTCTAACTCCTCCAACTACTTCAACCGCTTTCTTCCGGCAAGCTCGGGATCAAGATTCAGTCTTTTGATTGCCCAATAAGCTTGGTGTTCGAGCTCTACCAGAAGATAACAAGCTTTTCCACAAACTAGCCTATACGGTGATGTACCAATTGGTGTTTTGTAGGTAGTTCGATATGCCCACAATGCTTCATCTAACTTGGTAGCCCAATCCTTCCGAGTAGCAGTCACCGTTTTCTACAAGATTTGCTTCACCTCCCTGTTTGATACTTCCACTTGACCATTTGTTTGAGGATGGTAAGTTGTAGCGACCTTGTGTCTTATCCCGTACTTTGCAAGAAGGTTCTTCACTGTTTGGTTGATGAAATGTATACCACCATCACTAATGATGGCTCTTGGAGTATCAAAACGAATGAAAATGTACTTCTTCAAGAACTTACTTATCACCATGGAGTCATTGTTGGGTAAAGCTGCTACTTCCACCCATTTGGACACATAATCGACTGCGACCAAGATGTAAGTATTACCAAAAGAGGGTGGGAATGGACCTATGATGTCCATCCCCAAACATAAAACTTTCTACCTCTAAAATATTATTTAATGGCATTTCATGTCTCCTAGAGATAGTACCTGTCTTTTGGCAAGATTTCACAAAATGTATAGCGTCATTGAATAGAGTTGGCCAAAAAAAACCTGATTGGAGTACCTTGTTAGTTGTATACTCACCTCCATAATGACCTCCATAAGGCGAGGCATGGCATCTCTCTAAGATCTTTTGCATCTCGGCCTCAGGTATACATCTTCTCACCATTTTGTCGGCCCCTTGCTTGAATAGATAAGGTTCATTCCAAATATAAGCTTTTGCCTCATGAGCTAGCCTCTTCTTTTGTTGGTGTGTAACATCCAAAGGGAATAAACCATTCACCAAGTAGTTCATTATGTCAGCATACCATAGTAATTATTCCGCCTCAATTGTTAACAGCTGCTCGTCTGGGAACTTTTCTCTAATCTGTGCTTGCTCACCTATGTGGGTGTCATCCTCCAAACATGACAAGTGATCTGCAACTTGATTCTCATACCCCGTTCGATCTTTAATCTTACGATCAAACTCTTGAATCAAGAGAATCCACCTGATTAAGAGAGGCTTTGCATCTTTCTTATTAAACAAATACCTTACTGCAGCATAATCGATGAATACTATGACATTGGTGCCCACTAAGTATGATCTGAACTTGTCAAATGCATATACTAGTGCAACCATCTCCTTTTTTGTGACTGTGTAGTTACTTTGGACTGCATCCAAGTTTTACTAGCATCGTAAATGGTATGAAACAACTTACCTTTATGTTGTCCAAGGATTACACCTACAGCGGTATCACTGGCATCACACATAAGTTCAAAAGAACATGCCCAGTCAGGTGCGGTCAGTATTGGAGCCTCCACCAGTTTCTTTTCAATACTTCAAAAGCTTTCAAACAAGAATCATCAAAATAAAAGAGTACCTCCTTCTCAAGCAGGGTGCACAATGGCTTGGCGATTTAGGAATAGTCTTAAGATAAATCTACGATAAAATCCCGTATGTCCCAAAAAGCTTCAGACTCTTTTGACCGACACTGGTGATGGTAACTTCTCGATCGCCTCAATCTTGGATCTATCCACCTCCAAGCCCTATTTTGACACTTTTTGTCCCAAAACTATCCCCTCCTTTACCAGGAAATGATATTTCTCCCAGTTTAGGATGAGGTTAGTTTCTTCACATCGAGTCAATACCCTTTCAAGGTTACACAAACAACTATCAAAAGAATCACCAAATACAGAAAAATCATCCATAAATACCTCCACAAACTCCTCCACCATGTCATGGAAGATTGTCATTATGCATCTTTGGAATGTAGCTGGTGCATTACAAAGTCTAAAAGGCATGCGTTTGAAGGCATAGGTCCTGTAAGGACAAGTGAATATCGTCTTTTCCTAATCCTCAGGTGTTATAGTAATCTGGTCATAACCGGAGTACCCATCCAGAAAACAATAATACTCCTGTCCTGCTAACCTGTCAAGCATTTGGTCAATGAAAGGTACCGGATGGGGGTCTTTTCTGGTTGCATCGTTCAACTTCCTGTAGTCCATACAAATGCACCACCCGATCACTGTTCTAAAGAGAATAAGCTCATTCTTGTCATTGGTAATGACCGTCATCCCACCTTTCTTTGGGACACATTGTATTAGGCTAACCCACTTGTATTTGAAATAGGAAAAATGATCCCTACATCCAACCACTTAATCACTTCTTTCTTAACCACCTCTTTCATGACCGGATTCAATCGCCTCTGAGGTTGGGCCACAGGCTTGTGTCCTTCTTCCATGAAAATTTGGTGAATACACAAAGTTGGGCTGATTCCATGGATATCTGACATTTGCCACGCCATTGCTTTCTTTCTCTTCTTAAGTACTACTACTGCTTCTTCCACCTGTTCTACAGTCAATAAAGCAGAAATGATCACAGGTAAAGTTTCATTCTTTTCAAGAAAAACATACCTTAAGTGTGATGGCAACGGTTTCAACATTAGCTTCGGAGGTTCTTCAATTGAGGGTTTAGGAGGAGGTCCTAACACCCTATTCAGTGGTGAGCTCCCTTTTCGAACATGTTGACATGTTTGTTTGGCACATTTTCTATCTCTAGGGCCTCCCTATTACCTACTAGTCCTTGATTCAACAACACTCGAGCTAACGGGTCTTGTACCTCAATTTGATTCATGGTGGCAGCTGTGTCAATCACTATTATAGCTGCCAAGTCCTCGTAGGCATCAAGTAATTTCATTGCTTTGTACACATCAAAGACCTCAAACCTTGTCATGTGCTCTCATGGTGAGCCTTCCTACCGCCACATCAATGAGTGCACCTCCGGTAGCCAAGAATGGACGACCTAGTATAAAAGGAACCTCAGGGTTCAGTTCAAAATCTAGAATGACAAAGTTCATAGGAAAAATAAGAGATCTGACTTGGACTAAGACATCCTCTACTACTCCATCCAGTCTTGCCACCGATCCATCTGCCAATTGCAACACTATGGTAGTGGGCTTCGATTTTCCAAGCACCAATTTTAGGAACAACGATCTAAGCATGAGGTTGATACTTTCTCATAGATCACACATCCCTTTGGCATTTAAGTAGCTTCCGATGGTTACCTGGACTGTGAAACTTTTGGTAACCTTCAATTTGGTAGGCAATCGTGCTTTGTTCAAGATCCGCGAACTACATGCTTCCGTGAGTGCCACTGTTTCATATTCTCCCAATTTTTTCTTGTTTGTAACAATATCCTTCACGTACTTAGCATACTTCGGGATACCCTGCAAAACATCAATAAGGAGTAAATTGATCTGTACCTGTTTAAGAAGCCCAATGAACTTTTGGAAGCACTCGTCCTCTTTCTTCTTTTTGAACTTTTAAGGAAATGGAGGTGGATTGGGCAATGGAATTGCCTCGCTATTGGATGAGCTTGGAATTGCAGGTTCCTCATTGTAAGCACCAATTGGTTCAACCATATTTTTCTTATTAGGCACCAATTCTTTTAATGTCCTCCCACTTCTCGTGCTTACAGCATGAACTTGCTTTTGATTTGGGTCCGTATCTCCCGGCAAGCCTCTTTGAGGTCTTGAATTTATAGAGCTTGCTAATTGCCCCAATTGATTTTTCAAATTTTGAAGATTTTGTTTATGCCTTTGGATTTCTACTTCCTGGTGATTTTGGTTTGCCAAAATTTTCCTTAGAACTTCACTATCCGACATGTTGTTCGGATTGGCCTGCTTCATCGGTTGGTGCATTTGTAGATTGTAATATGGTTGGGTTCCTTGTGGACATTGTTGTTAAGATTGTCCTTGATTTTGTTGGTTACCCCCCCCCCCTCCCAAGAGAAGTTAGGATGATTTCTCCAATTTGGAATGTAGGAATTCCCAAAGCCTTGATATCCACCTCTATTTGCATTTCCCACAAAATTTACTGCCTCCGGATTTGAACTGCAAAATTCAGCAGTGTGATCTCCTCCTCCACAAACATTGTACCAATTATTTTGTTCTTGTTGTTGTACTACATTTATCGGTGTGGATTTTTTGACCCTCTGCTGGATTTTTTTGTTGTTGACCCAATGACAAGTTGTTAAATTGGGTAGTTATTATGTTTTGCATAGAAAATATTTGTGCTTGCAAAGCAATGATGGCATCAATTTCTAACATTCTAGCTTGCTTATGAATTGTGGCTCAACTTGATCCTCCATTCCACTCGGGATTTCCTTAAGCTATACGATTGAGAAGTGTATACAACTCATCGTATGTCTTTTCCAAAGCTTGTCCTCCTGCAGCAGAATCAAGAAGAATCTTTGTGTTTGGTTCCAACCCTTCAATGAAGGTATGGACCAACACTTAATTAGATTGACAATGATGTGGACAATTAATAAGTAAAGTTTTAAACCTATCCCATGTTTGATATAAGTTCTCCTCCGGCCTTTGCTTAAAACTTAAGATCTCACTTCTTAGTTTGGCGTCTTACCGGATGGAAAGAACCGAATAAGAAATTTTCTAGCAAGATCATCCCACGAAGTAATGGATTTTGATGGTTCTATTTGCAACCACCTCCTTGCTTCCCCCAACAATGAGAAGGGAAACAAGGTTATCCTCACATAATCTCGATTTAAGCCTGTAGGAATGAAAGTGTCAGCGATTTCTAAAAAGTTTTGAAGATGCACTTGTGGATCTTCATGTGGTAGTCTGGTAAACTGCCCAGTTAAGTGTAGCAACTGAACCATATTTTGTTTAAGCTCCCAACGACCATCAGGTTCCAGCTTTTCGAAACAACTAGTGACATTGGTGGTTCTAGGAATGGCTACATCTCTCATTGTCCTAGGCGTGGGTAGTGCATGTGGATTTTGTTCTGATATTTCTTCTTTGACAAAATCAATTTCTTCCTTAGTCTTCGTTATATTTTCCTGTTCAATGATTTCAATTGACGGAGTTTGAAACAAAATACCTCCTCTCCTCTTAGATTGACAAAAGTATGTAACTTGCTCCTCTAGTTTAGAACTAAATTTTATGTATAATCAACACAACTAAGATCAAATGTAGTGAACATTACCAAACAAAATAACTCAGCAAATTACTCAATTTATATTTTAAATCCCCGGCAACGGGGCCAAAAACTTGTCGCCTCCTAGCACACGCAAGTGCATGTGGCCAAAACAAGTAATATAGTGGTCTTATTTGAAGGACCGAATTATCAAACCCAAGGGATTTAATATAAATTGTTTAATACTCCAAGTTACAATTCTTAAAAGGAGATAAAGAATTTATTTATGAAATTATATATGAAAATAACTACACTTAAAATTAAACTAGTAAATAATGAAAATAAAATGAGATCTTCTTTTTTCTTGTATATTGTATATCCAAATATTGCGAGATTCCGGGATTGTAATATCAACGACGCCATATCAATCGTAAAGTTAATACTTATGTTTGGGTAGTGGATTATTGATTCATAGGGTTGAAATTACCAAATCAGGGTTGCACACCTCCGTTTGTCTATTCCTATTGTTTGCCTAACTATATCGTTGAGAGAGGATAAACAATACAATAGAAACGCATTAATAATATCTTCTTAGACATTAAATCAAGCTTGGTGTAAAGGTAGCTGTCACAAGTCTCCAATACACAAATCAATCTCATATTTTAATTGAACAAGCTCCTTATATTATTATGTTCTTAAGCATTCCAACATCTTTCGAATTCACAATGCTAAACATATTCATTTCCATAGGTCATCAAGCTAAGAAATGTATATTTAAATAATATAAGAACAATCATAAATACTCATTCATAAGCATTAAAATCTCAAAGATTAACACATTATCTATGGCTACAATCCCAGAAAATGGAAAGATTAGTCACTCATGCTAATCATAGATACAAATATTAGAAAGAACTATAAGAAAATGATAAAATGAAGATAAGAACTGACCAAGAGTGATCTTCTACAGTTCCCAGCCGCCTCACAAGCTTCAGCAAAACTTAAAACAAAGGATGATTGGAGTTGTAGGTTTTTCACAACTTATTTAGCCCATAAAATCTGACTTTTTACGCGTTTTCCCTTAAGTCATCTACGCATTTTAATATTATATTAATAAAATTTGGCGTACAATGTTAACTAGACCAAAAGGTCACTCATTTCACACTAGTGTGCGACGCACACTAGTGTATTTTGAATTATTTTTTTCACCTACTGCGTTGACAACAGATTTCCTAGTGAATTAACACTGGTTCGCGACGCGCCTTGGTCCAAGTGTTTGAAACTTTTCTTCCTTGTTTGCTTGTGCAGGTTGTCTTGTTTTGCTCCGGGCCTCATTCCAAAATCTTAAAATCTGATAAAATCAATAAAAACACAAACCCAAAGCGTAATTTATCCAGTGTTAACAAAATACACAAAATCTTATTAAAATACCTATAACTCTACAGATTTACCCTCGAACTTAACTTTATTTATGGGACTTTTATTTATTTAGGCATATAAATATGCCTAAGATCACAGCCTGAATTTTGACAAGAAGAACAGTTTTGTGCTTCCTTTTGACTACTCCATTTTGTTGGGGAGTATACACACATAAAGTTTGATGTAAAAAACCCAGAGTTGTCAAAAGAGATTGAAACGCATTACTGAAGAATTCACAATTATTATATGTTCTAAGGATTTTAACAGAAGCAGAAAAGAATTTTTTGCCCTTGCAAGGAAATTTATTAAGATCACAATGACCTCAGACTTTAAATGTATAAGAAATAACCAAGTGAATCTAGTATAATCATCTACTATTGTGACAAAAAATCTTCTATTGTTGTGAGTAGGAACTTTGTAAGGGCCCCAGATGTCATAGTTTAGTAACTCAAAAGCAAACTTAGAACTAGAACTACTATCAGGAAAAGGGAGTATAATATGTTTTTCTAGAGGAAAAACAGTGCGCTTATGATCTTCATGTTTCAATTGCCTAAGAGATTCATGTCTTTTGATAATCTCTAGAAGAGCGTGGCCCAACCTTCTATGCCAGAGAGTGCTAGATACAAAGACTTGTTTAGCTGTGTTAGCAAACTTGTTTACTGTACATTGAGATGCTTGATTAGATATGTTCCCTTTTAGAATGTATAATCGATGTTCTTCTTTATCAATTTCCTTCACCATGCCAGTGTAGAGATCCTAAAATATACAGAAATGAGGAAAAAAATTCATTGAATATTGTAATTCTTTGGTTAGTTTTGAGACAGACAACAAATTACACTTAAAATCTGGCAGAAATAAGACACTAGATATAAGTTAATTTGTCAGTACATGTGACTTGTCACTATGAGTAACCTGTACCTCACTACCTGTAGGTAGATGAACAAAATTCTTCTCATAATCTGGGACCTTTTGTAGTTATGTAACAACTCAAAACTAGACGTTATATGGTTAGTTGCACCTGAGTCTACTATCCACTTAGAGTGAGTAGTGTTAGTGTTTAGGTAAGTCATGGTACCTACATTGGCTGCTGGAGTGGGACCATTTCCTTCACTATCGTTATTTAGCATTTGAAGAATTCCTGAGTGAAATAGGGAGGTAGCTGAGATGTAGTGGCCTGATGATGTTGAGTTGGATTGTCATAGCTACTGACGTAGTTCCTTTCCTAGCCATTTTCTACATAGCTGCTTGCCGGATTTGCATATTGACCTATCCCTTTCTTTCTAGACTTAGGCCAGTTTGGATGATATCCAATTAGCTTATAGCAATTCTCCTTTGTATGGCCATTGTAACCACAATACTCACACACTATTGACCCCTTTGTTTAAGTTCTGAAGTTGTCTGTTGAAGTTACTTTACCATTGTAGTTACCATTAGAACCTGAGCTTCCTCTGGAACCATTACTCCCTAAGAGCACATTTCCCTTGCTGTAACTACATTGAGTCCTAATGAGCACTTCTTTGCCCTTGTAGTTGGAGCTAGATCCACCTTTATGACTAAAAAATATTGCAACCTCTAATGACTCATTGACCACAGATGAGGGATTAGCTAGAGATCTCTGACTTTCATGGTCTATAACCATAGAGTATATCTTGTTTAGTGTAGGAACTGGAGACATCACGAGAATTTGACTCCTACATTGAGCAGAAGTCTTATTCAGTCCCATAAGAAATTGTAGAAGCCTTTGATATCTATGGTGTTGTGCATAGTTCCTTAACTCAGGACAACCACAACCTGGACAAGGCATAAATGCATTACACTACAAGAAAATATGTCTTTAACGAGGGAAATTTCGTCCCTAAAAGTATAAATATGGTCATTATTAGTCAATAACGATCAGTAAAAATCCGATCGTTAAAAGCTCTGTCATTAAAATATTAGTGATCGGATTAAATCCGATCGTTAAAAAACTTTAACGACGATAAAAATCTAGTTGTAATACCTCTTTTTCAGCAGCCAAATATTTTCTTCACTAACTGATATTCTAGTTATTAAAAAAAAAATAGGCAAGCGAAGTGCACTTCAGGAGAAGGGTCCGACCACAAGGATCTATTGCACGTAGAGGTGTACATGGACCGGGTTGGTTTGGACTTTTTAAATATCAAACCAAACCATTTATGTCGGGTTTTTTAATAAATAGACTAAACCAAACCAATAAAATTTGGGTTTTTAAACCTTAGATTTTTTTGAATTTTTTTGAATTTTTTCGGGTTTTTCAGGTTCTTTTGAATGGTTTGGTAACCAACCTTTTCTTACAAAATTATGTATAGAAAGATAATTCTCCTTTCCTAGCCATAGAAGAAGTTGATTAATAT
>JAABOM020007566.1:0-19974 GCA_011800125.2 Solanum clarkiae | reverse complement strand
TTGAGAAATTCAGGTTAGTATGTGTCTAAGTGCCCCTATCGGGCACTGGTCACAACCCTAGGATTGGGCTGTGACATAAACAAAGAAAAATCAAACGAAATATAAACCAATCTGAGTTTACAGAATATATTGTGTGTCCTTAAGAAATTTAATCCCTCACTGCACCCGAGATTATGGATTATTTCCTCCCAGGATAAAATAATTTAACAACTATAAAATAGCGGTACCTCAAATTCTTGTAGTTTTCAACGAACTCAACAACTAGCAATGACTTTTACACAGACTTGAATTGTTGATTTGTAAGAAGAAGAAGAATTTTTTGATATCTAAAAAAATGCAGAAGAGTCTCTATTTATAGGGAACATCAGGTGCGAATCCACCTATTCAGAATTGTCCCACCTGTTCGGAACAGTCTCATCTGTTCATAACAAGTATGATACATTTTGGGAAAGAATGTGGCTGTTTTGAAAGAACAATTATGCGCGAAATTTAAAAGTCAATTAAACTAACTTCGCATATTAATTTAATTAATAAATAATTCATAAATTAATTTAATTAATAAATAATTCACGAATTAAATAATTAATTAATAATTTATAAAAGAAAATATCAGAAAATAAAAACATTGATCAATCACATCATTTGTCGAAGGCATAGCTGAGTGAGCGACGACGACGACGGTGCGAGAGAGTACCCTTTATTTGACTCTTCAAGAGTTAGAGTGAGTGTTTCCTAATATAAGGACAACACTTTTCCTCTAATTTTTAGATGAGGGAGAAATGACTCTTTATTTCTCTTTACTCGATTATCCCCACTTTTTTCTTACTCTTTCAACCTTCATTTCTTTTCAATCTTCATTTCCCAATTCATACGTATTACTTAAACCCAACAATCCTTCGCATGAATGGGGAATGACCCTTGTTTAAAACATATACATGAAAAACATATGTGATTCATAAGTAAAGATTAATTGCATCTGGATAAGTAGGTTTCCCTTTGAACTTTTCATAGTGAACATATGTCGGATATACTTGGTCAATCGGTAGATGTGATATCTTTGAACCGTCGATCTTTTTTATACACCTAGACAACATAAGTTGTATAACTAACCCTTGAATTGGTTTTGTCTCTCATTGTTTTGTCGTTTCAGCCATGAATACTTCTTGGTTCATAAGTGTATAGAAAATTGGCCTTACCAGATTCTTTTTGAAATGGGCTACACTTCACACTTACATAGGTGATTTCTAAATGTGTTATCATATAGATACCCTATTTGATATACCCTGTATCAACGTTAGAAATCATTAAAAGGTCATATTACCTTATCCTTGTTCCTGAACATTGTCTTATCATGAGACTGGACTTTATCATAGTTTTGACAATGTTGAACCGTCACTAATGACTTTGTTTGATTTCCTTGAACCTAGATCTTGGGATCTTCAGTCTTCTAGGTAGAGTTACCACCACGATGATTTGTCCTCAACTATAGTCCCATTATCTTTGATGATCTTTTAACTCTCTCTCTAGTTAGACCTTTTGTAAGTGAATCCGACACATTATCCTTTGACTTTACATAGTCAATTGTGATAATTCCACTAGACAGTAGTTACCTAAAAGTATTATGTATTCGTCATATGTGACGGGACTTACCGCTATACATAACACTCCCAGCTCTTTCAATTGTCACTTGACTATCACAATGTATGCATATAGGAGCCACTGGTTTGGACCAAAATGGAATATCTTCTAAGAAATTCTGAAGCCATTCAACTTCTTCACCAGCCTTGTCTAAGGCTATAAACTCACCCTCCATTATATATTGAGCTATACATGTTTGTTTGGATTATTTTCATGATATTGCTCTTCTATTCATAGTAAAGACATATCCACTTGTGGACTTAGTTTTAGTTGACCCAGTAATCTAGTTTGTATTACTATATCATTCAACAACTACTGTATACTTTCTATAATACAAAATAAAGTTTTGAGTGTGCTCTAAATACCCCGAAACTTGTTTCATTGCCATCCAATAATTTTGGTTGAGATTACTGATATACTGACTCAATTTACTTAGAGCACAAGCTATGTCTGGTTGCATACAGTTCATGATATACATCAAAAAATTTCTAACACTCTAGCGTAATCTAATTGAGACATACTTTCACTTTTATTCTTAGCAAGATTAAGGTTCAGATCAATTGGGGTTTTTGCACTTTTGTAGTTTAGGTACTTGAATTTTTCTAGTACCATTCTAATATAATGAGATTGAGACAATGCTAGACCTTGAGGAGTTTTGTGAATCTTAATTCCTAATATCAAAGTTAGCAACTCCTAGGTCTTTCATATCAAACTTACTAGCAAGCATATGCTTAGTAGCATTTATATTAGCAATGTCGTTAACACGTTTATCACACTCATTAATTTTGAAGCCATTTGACAACATTGTCTGGTCAAATTTTGCATGCCATTATTTGGGTGCTTGTTTTAGTCCGTACAAAGACTTAAAAAGTCTGCACACCTTATTCTCCTTTCCAGGAACTATGAACCCTTCTAGTTGCTCCATATAGATTTTTTCCTCCAAATCTCCATTTAAGAAGGCTGTTTTGATACTCATTTAATGAATTTCTAGATTGTACACCACAACTAATGCTATTAACCTTCAAATTGATGTAATTCTCGTTACCGGTGAGTATTCTCATTACCGGTGAGTATTTATCAAAGTAGTCAATACCTTCACGTTGTCTAAATCCTTTAACAACAAGCCTTGCTTTTTATTTGTTAATAGTGCCATCAATTTTCATTTTCCTTTTGAAAATCCATTTAGACCTTAGGAGTTTATTTCTAGGAGGAAGATCAATCAATTCCCATGTATGATTATTCATTATGGATTCAATCTCACTATTGACTGCCTCTTTCCAATATTATGCTTCTGAAGAAGTCATTACTTCTTTGAAGATTTGAGGCTCATTTTCTATCTAAAATGTTCCAAAATCAGGTCCAAAGTAATTAGAGGTCCTTTGACGTTTGCTACACCTTGGATGTTCCTCATTATGATCACTCTCCTTTGCTTCTTCTCGAGGCTGTTTAGTTCCTTCATTTGATAAATCATGTTCTTTCTTATACCGATATATTATTTCAAAGAATTTAGTATTACCCAATTTAGTTACTGTATTAGCATGAATGCCAAGATTTTTTTATCTATGCATCAAAAAACGATATGTATGTTATTCACGTTTAGGACACTTAAATTGTAAAACCTTGCGAAAAATGAGTAATTTGAATCTCTTACCTAAGTTTGGAAAAAAACAAAAAAGTCAAATTGTCAAGTATCTGTGGAATCTAAGTATGTTAAGTATCCTTATAAGTTTGTTGAAAGGAATTCAAATCCCTTAAACTTAATTCACATAGATATTTGTGATATGAAGTCAATACTTTGTTATGGTGAAAAGAAGTATTTCATTATATTATTCAAGACTGTACGTGATATTACTATATTTATTTACTTTGTAGTAAAGACGAGGCAATTGAAGTATTCAAATAGTACAAAAGTGAAGTTGAAGCACAACTTAACAAAAAGATCGAAATGATTAGAAGTGATAGAGGCGGAGAATATGAATCTCATTTTGAGGAAATATGTTTAAAACATAGCATTATTCATCAATAACAACCCCTTACACACCACAATCCAATGGAATTACTGAAAGGACAAACTGGACACTTAAGGAGATGATGAATGCCATGTTAATTAGTTCTGATTTACCTTAGAACTTGTGGGGGGAAGTCATCCTTACGGCTAATCAAATACTCAATCGAGTTCCCTATAGTAAAACACAATCTATTCCATATGAAAAATGGAAAGAACGAAAGCCTACCTTGAATATTTAAAAGTGTGGGAGTGTTTGGCTAAGGTCTAGATTCCAAAACCTAAAAAGAGAAAAATAGGACCGAAGGTTGATTATGTGTTCATTGGATATGCCTTGACTCAAGTAAATAAGAAGAAGCCTGAACTTTATTACTTTCGACAACCATTACATTCAGTTTGAAATGGCCTTCACTAAGGTAGCCTTTTCCTACATATATCTCATTTTTTCTAAATTCAACTTTATCGGAAACTAGAACACATTTGAATTCATTCTCTTGATCAAGAGACCAACAAAAACTAAGTTCTTTCTCATTTCTGGAACATGACTAACTCTCTTTAGAGTCACCACCTTGCCGGATGTCATCTTTAAACATACTTTGCCATAACCTTCAACTTTTATTGTGGAAGAATTTTCCATATAAATGGTCTCATTAGGTGCAGCAGGGGCATATGTTGCAAAGGGTTCTTTTATAGCATAAATATGTGAAGTGGATCCAGAATCAAGCCACCACTCCTTGGGGTTTCCTTCCAAGTTGCATTGAGTCAACATGACACATAAGTTCCCCACTTCTTCATTCTTCTCAATCATATTTACTTGATTTTTTTCTTTTGCTTCTTTAAGGAGCGGCAATTAACAACTTTTTGTCCAACCTTCCCATAATTATGACAATTATCCTTGGACCTCTTTTTAGGCGGATGGTCTTTTGGTCCAAATGACTTCTTTCTCTTTTTAGCATTTGTCCCTTCTTCAACAATATTTGTCGCGACTATTGTTGAATTTGTTTGTGACTTCTTTTCTGCCACCTTATTGTCCTCTTCAATTCTCAAACAAATAATCAAATCTCAACAGTCATCTCCTTGCATTTATGCTTTAAGTAATTCTTAAAGTCTTTCCAAAGTGGGGTAACTTTTCAATGATGGTTGCCACTTGTAAAACATCATTTACAACCAATCCTATAGTAAAGGTTGTGTGATTATTGAGAACAAATTGAATATGTTCAAACCAAGGTTTTAAATAAACTTATACCTTCTACAAGAAGATCATGAATTATAACGTGCAACTCTTGAACTTGGGTAACAATTGCTTTACTGTCTATCATCTTGTAGTCCAGAAACTTTGCCACAATGAACTTTTTCATTCTAGCATCTTTGATTTTGTGCTTCTTTTCCAGAGCCTCCCAGAGTTCCTTGGATGTCTTCAATCTTCATATTACTGTATACACTATATAGATCATCTTGCAAGTCACTCAGAATATAGTTTCTATATAGGAAATCTAAGAGCTTCCAAGCCTCAGTCACCAACAACCATTCACCATCGGGAGTTACTTCAGACAGTACAAGAGCACTCTCATAAATAAACCTTTGCAAATTCAGGGTAGTCAGATAGAAGAACATCTTCTTCTGCTACTTTTAAAATCAATACCAAAAATTTTATAGGTTTTTCTGTCGGCAGAACTGCAGGTGCAACATTTGAACAATTTGCAGAAGATGTTGATGCAACATTCATTGTTACAACATTAACTTCAATTGGATTAGACATTGTTTTTGTCATAAGTTGACAAACAATTTAGTATGTAAATATTAATCAATAAGACTAAATTAGAATGTTCCTGATTTCTGTCACAAACAGACAGAAGTTTCAAATCTCAAAACTCAGAGATTTCAGAAAGTAAGAGTATGAGGAAAAAGAAAAAAAATTAAATTCCTTAAGCTTGTTATCTCCTTTGTGTTCAAACAATAACATAAGCAGTAAACAAAGAAAAATTAAATGAATTATAAACCAATCTGAGTCCACAGAATACACTGTGTGTCCTTAAAGAATTTAATTCCCTCACTGTACCCGAGGTTATAGATTATTTCCTCCTAGGATAAAACAGTTTAACAATTACAGAAAAGCAGTACCTCAAATTCTTGTAGTTTTCAACAAACTCAGGAACCAACAATGACTTTCACACAGACTCGAATTTTTGATTTGTAAGAAAATTTATGCAGAAGAAGAATTTTTTGATATATAAAAAAATGCAGAAGGGTCTCTATTTATAGGGAACATCAGGTGTGAATCCACCTGTTCGGAATAGTCTCATCTGTTCAGTACAAATATGATACTTTTTGGGAAAGAACATGACTGTTCTGAAAGAACAATTACGTGAAAAATTTAAAAATTGGTTAAACTAACTTCGCGTATTAATTTAATTAATAAATCATTTGTAAATTAATTTAATTAATAAATAATTCATGAGTTAAATATTTAATTAATAATTCACAATAGGAAATATTAGAAAAGGAAAACATTCAATCAATCACATCATTTCCCAAAGCCATAGCCGATCTAGCGACGATGACGGTGTGAGGGCGTACCCCTTACTTGACTCTTTAAGAGTTAGAGTGAGTGTATCCTAATATAAAAACAATACTTTTCCTCTATTATTTAGATGAGGGAGAAAGGACTCTTTTTTTCCCTTTATTTGGTTTCCTCCACATTTTTCTTATTCTTTTAACCTTCATTTCCTTTCAATCTTAGTTTCTTCTCAATTCCACTTATTACTTAAATCCAATATACCCCTTCGCATAACTCTTAAACCCAACCTCTTACACCTCTTAACAGGAGCGTCATCACTTCTTCTCTGGCCATCATAGTCTCACTCCTCTCATTTTGTTTGCCACATAGGCCACCCTTAACTTTCCCCAAATAATCTCATTCCCCCTGGTATGTCCACACATTCATCTCAATATCCTCATCTCCGCAACTTACATCATTTGAACATGTAAGTTTTTGATTGGATAACACTCCAACCCATATAGCAAAGATGGTATAACCACCATTCTGTAAAATTTACCTTTAAGTTTAGGTGGTATCTTCTCATCACACAATACTCTAGAGGCAAGCCTCCATTTTGTCCATGCTGCCCCAATACGATGTGTGAAATCATTGTCGATATCGTCACTATATATTCTGGAAGATGAACCCAAGATATTTAAAGTTACTCTCTTGGAAATATATTGAGTGGCAAACCTCACTTCAATGTTGCAAGGATTAATTTTAAAAATTATGTTTAAAAAAATAATATGAAATAGAATAAAAACACTGAATAGATAAAATTTATTTAAATGAGAAAAAACATATTAAGCATCTTTAGTTATGGATCAATAAAGGAAAAGAAATTTGGCTATACAAAATTTAATATGATAACATTTAAAAATCAAAATATTGAAGAAAAACATAAATCCATACGACATATGCATTTTGCATTTATCCTAATATTGATAAACACTTTAGCTTCTTCCTCCGCATCTCACAAAATAATACAATCAATTTAAATATCAATATATCTAGTCCATCGCAAATTTATTGCAGTTTTAAGTGAAAAAATGTTTGAAGTAACTAAATTTGACTAAACGCTTAATTTTTAAAATATTAATTGTAATATGATTAACATAAGATAATTTTAGATATTATTTTTGGTAAAGTATTTTGTATTACCGAATTTGTCAATATGTACAATTTTGAAGCTAAGGAGATGGACATGTTCCACTCTCAAGGGTCTTCATATATTTTCTATTTCTCTGCTGCTAATTAATCTAAGGATAATAGTTTAAACTAGCTAGCACATTCATCATTCTAGGCATTGAGTGACATCTACAGTGTATCTCTTATATGATTTGCCTCACTATCTGTTTTGTGTTCCTATCCCTTTGTTGAAGCATTCTATAATTCCTCTCATTCCATATGAAGTATATGGCAGCAACTAAGGTAATCCTGTATATATCAGACTTTGGATCTTTCTTACCTGCATTCTGTATTTCCCATGATATCTCCTCCTCCCAGCTTTGGCATTGTTTTGGATGGATAGCCATTTTAGTAGTTGCTTCCATACTTGTTGAGTTGCATTACAGGTGAAGAACAGATGGTGGTGGAATTTTGCTTCAATGTTGCAGAGAATACATGCTCTATCTGTGCTAATTCCCTATTTTGCTAGCATGTCTCTAGTGTACAATCGTTCCTGTATATCCATGTATAAGATGAACACTCACCTTAGATTTTATCTATTATTGCAAATCAATTTTATCCAAGGAACTTTGTCAAAAGAACATTTGAGCAGTTTATAAACTTGCTTGATTGAATATGAATTAGCATCCATGATCGCCTCTTTGTGGTTACTGATTGCTTCCAGCCACCTTCCTGCTTGAAGTATCTTTTTAACAGCCCAAGAAACTTGATTTATTTGTATTTCCCATGGCATTCTCCCCTTTAAGTAGTAGATGTGTACCCATACTATCCATAATTTGTCTTTCTTTTTTGCCAAATTCCACATGTGTTTTAAGATAGTAGCTTTGTTCCAGCATTAAACTTCTGCCACATTGAGTCCTCCTGCTACTTTAGGCCTACATATGACCTCCCATACAATTGGGTTTTTCCCTTTATGTTGTTGATCTCCTGTCCATAAAAACTTCCTGCATGTTGCTTCCACAAATTTCAACACCTTTTTAGGAATCAAGAAAATCTGAGCCCAGATGTTCTGGATTGACATAAGCACACTTTGAACTAGTTGAAGTCTTCCTGCATAGGATAAATACTTCACCATCCATGCTCTAATTTTGTCAACCATTTTGTTAAGCATTGGTTGGTATTGTAGGATTGTCAGTCTTTTAGAACTTAATAGTACCCCCCAAGTACTTGAAAGGTAAAGTTCCCTTTGTAAAGCTTGTGTGTTGAAGGATATGTTGTTGTATAAGCTTCTGCCCCTCCAAAGTAGACTTACTTTTGTGTTGGTTAGCTACTAGGCCTGAGATCCTAGATAATAAACACTCATGTACAAGCTTAACTGAGTCTAAATCTACTCTGCAGAACAATAGAAGGTCATCTGCAAAGCTCAGCTGCACAATTACAATTTTTGGCATCTTGGATGAAATCTGAAGCCTTTTGTTACTTTAAGTGTCTTCAGGGACCTTGCCAAGTACTCTATTACCATCATCAAAAGGTATGGGGATAAGGGATCCCCTTGCCTAATCCCTCTTTTTGCCTTAAAAGATCTACTAGGAGTTCCATTAAACAAGATAGTGTAGCTCACTTTTGTTACACACTACATGATCCAGTTGACAAACTTTGTGGGCATCTGTACACCATGTAGGACTTCTATAAGGAAGTGTCATTCAAGAGAGTCATATGCCTTTTTCATGTCTACTTTTATCATATATCTTGGTGATATCCCTTTCCTCCCATATCCTTTGATTAATTCATGACTTAGAATCACTTTGTCACTTAACATTCTTCCTGGCACAAAGGCTGCCTGACTAGGATCTACAAGATATTCCATAACACTTTGCAATCTTTGTGTAAGCATTTTGGATATAATCTTGTAGATAATAGTACAACATGAAATAGGCCTATATTCCTTTATTGAGCTGGGATGCTTTACCTTAGGTATCAAAGTGACTGTTATTTTGTTGATGGGCCTGAACATCTTATTTGTGTGAAAGAATTGTAGGACTGCACTAGTGACATCTTCCTCTATGATGGACCAGGTCCTCTTAAAGAAGTAAGCGTTTAAACCATCCCCTTCTGGGGCCTTGGTTGTCATCTATGCTTTTAAGGGCTGTTAATACATCCTCCCTGGTGAATTCTTAATTAGGGATAACTGTTGTTCTCTTGTTAGTATTGGAACCTCCTTCATCACTTTCTGTTGTGCAGATGGCATTTTAGGGCTATTTTGACCAAGTAGATGTTGGTAGAGTCTCACAGCTTCCTTAGTAATTTCCTGTGGCTATCTCAGTATAGTGCCATCTTCCATTATTAGCACGTTTATGAGATTACATGTTCTTCTACTCTTCATTCTTACAAAGAAGTACCTAGTATTAGAGTCTCCCAGCTGCATTCAGTGTACTCTAGATTTTTGCTTATAATTTTCTTCTTCTATTTGGCTCCATTTCAGCAGCGCTTTCCTGTCATTTTTCTCGTCTTCTATCATTTATTGCTGTATTGGCAGTGTATCCATTTGTTTTTGCTTAATTTGCAATTGTTCCCTCAGCTTCTTGACTTTATCAGAGATTCAGAGAACTCACTTTTGTTCAAATCCTGCATTTGCGTTTTCACAGACTTCAAGTTATTCCACACATCTTTGATGTTTGTTCCCTCTCTTTGCCATCCTTTTGATACTTTACTGTGAAAGCTTGGATTAGGCAGTTGAAAAATCTGAAAGGTGCTCTAGTGCTAGTAATATGCTGCTCTATTTTGATACTACAGGAGAGTGATCAGAGAAGACTGGCTCCATTACCTGAACTTGTGTTACTGACATTCCTATTACCCAGTCTGCATTCACTAGAGCTTTATTAATTCTACTGAATACATGGCCATTTGTCCATGTATATTCCTTCCCCACAGTTGATAGCTCTACTAGATCACATTGTGCCAAGGATTCATTGAAATCCCTAGCCTCTAGTTCCTGCACTAGGCTCCCAATTGGTCTATCATTTGATGTCAAGACTACATTGAAATCTCCCATGATTACCCAAGGTTCTTTAATGTTTTGGTTCAGGTTTTTCAAGCTTTCCCATAAAGGCCTCCTAGTAATAATGGTGTGAAATCCATAAACTATTGTGAACTGGAATTGCTTGCCCTCTTGAATCATTGTTAACATACCATGGACATGTTGGCCAGAGGTGATCTTGCATTCAAATTTTATATTGACATAGTCCCATGCTACTCAGATACTCCCCCTTGTGTTGCTATCTACATTTGTGATCACTTCCAGCCTGGAATGATTTTATTAAGAATCCTATTCACTTTATTCATTCTAACTCTATGCTCAAGTATTGCTATGCATCTTACTTTATTTCTTCTAATGAACATCCTCATTTACTTATGTTTGGCCCCTGGGTTGAAGCCTCTAACATTCTATATGACTATCATAATTTAAATGTCCTGGAGGTTCCTTTTCACTTCCTTCCCCATTTGCACCACTTTGCTATCCAAGTTCTTTACAACTCATATCCCCAATTTTGTTGTGTACTCGTGATCTTTTGTGAGTGTATTTTTGTTTTCCTAATCGATGCCTCACTGTTTTCCATTTCTCCTCATTACATTCAACTTTGTCAACCTCTTTTCCTTTATCTACAGAGCTTTGTGCAGGAGCATTGTTAATTGGAGGCAATCCTGAGGGCTTCCATTCCTTTTTCTGGATTTGGTTCTATCCCTTCCTTATCCCTGGTAGTAGCGCTGGTTTTTATTAACAAATATGTTACACTTGTAGGCACTTTGGACAGAAAATTGGCTTCCACTCGTATACAATTGCCTGCTCAAATGTCTTCCCTTTTGGGTCATGCATCTTAATTGATTTAGGGAGCACTTTGGTTACATCCATTTCCACCAAGATCCTTGCAAACGATATTCTACTGATGTTCGTAGTGTAATCATATGCATATAGTTGTTGTCCTAGGTTGCTTCCAATTTTGCTAAGTATTACTACATTCCAGCAATTTAATGGCAGATTAGGGAGCTTAACCCAGAGTGGAATGGTAGTGAGAATCTCTTTCTTGAAGTAGAAGTCTAGGGTCCATGGTTTCACTATGACTAGTCTCTTCAGCATGTGATGAGGGCTTGAGCACAACACTTTGTCCCTCTCCTCTTCATAAGCAAATCTCATAACAAAGTAGCCCTCGAAATGGTATAAAACCACTAGTTTAACTGTGAAAGCCCTTTGGCTGGTAATAAACATCTCCATAGCTCCTATAGAAGGGGAAACACCTATCACATATAAAATAATGGATGGTTTCCACTTAGCTTCATCTTCTAGCAACATTTCCATAACTTTCTCCCCTTTAACTATACTAGGAACTATATAGGTTAGATCCATACCTCGACTAGCTAATCAATTCATAGCGAATAGATTTGCCCAAGGCCTGTTCTCTTGAGCAAGTTGTTTAGTGTCCTCTAGAGGTTCCTCTTCAAACACTATTCTATTGGTTTTTCCCTCTATCTATTGTGGTTTCCCTTCCATTTCATTACATTTCCCCACATCCTCCCACTCCTCAGTTCTTGCATCTTGTTCCTTGTCGTTATCCTTTCCTGAGCTTGTATCTAAGGTTGGTGTTTCCTTGTTGTGAGAGCTAGCTCCAGGTCTTTGTTGAGACCCACCAGAAAAAAGGCTCAAGCTAATTTCTTGGAGGATTTCCTCATTTTGCAATGTCTACGTGTTCTTGCGTGGTCTTCCTCTCCCTATTTCTGATGGTGTAAGTGTAACACCCCCATTTATAACAACAATAACAACATACCCAGTAAAATCCCATAGGTGGGGTCTGGGGAGGGTAGAATATATGCAAACCTTACCACTGCCATAGAAGTAGAGATGCTGTTTCCTGGGAACCCTCATCTCAAAACCCGTACACAAGAAAGAACTAGATATGACAAAAGGAAGGGAAGGGAACAGAAAGGGCGACTAATAATGACATTACGTAAATAAGATAAAACTAACACATAGGCAATGCAAACACATGGTAAAAGCAGCTAACCCTACCATTAGACCGCGACTCTAATGCGCGGCCTCCACTTTTTTTATCTAAGGTCATGTCCTCAGTGAGGTCAAGTTCCGTCATATCATGTCTAATCACCTCCCCCCAGTACTTCTTCGGTCTACCTCTACCCCTCCGAGTATCTCCTAAAACCAATCTATCGCACCTCCTAACAGAAGCATCAGTACTCTTTCTCTGCACATGTCCAAACCATCGCAGTCTCGCTTTCCTCATCTTTTCGGCCACCAGGGCCACCTCTAGCTTCTCTCGAATGGTCTCATTCCTAACCTTGTCACTCCTGGTGTGACCACATATCCATCTCAACATCCTCATCTCTGCGACATGCATCTTCTGAACATGTGCCTTTTAATTGGCCAACACTCCACCCCATACAACAATGATGGTCTAACTACCATTCTGTAAAACTTACCTTTGAGTTTAGGTGGTATCTTCTTGTCACATAATACTCCAGAGGTAAGACTCCATTTGGTCCATGCTGCCCTAATACGATGTGTGACATCATCGTCGATATCGCTACTACTCTGAATGATGGATCCCAAATACTTAAAGTTTTCCCTCTTGGGGATAGGTTGAGTGGAAAGCCTCACATCAGAGTTTGCCTCATCCCTCTCAACATTGAATTTGCATTCCAAGTATTCAGTTTTGGTCCTGCTCAATTTGAATCCTTTGGACTCCAAGGCGTGTCTCCATGCCCCTATTTATTTTTAATATTTTTTTAAACTAAGACTAATCCATCCTTCATATGATATAGGATTTTAGTTAATGATTCTTAATTGAGTATAAGTGTTGAATTCAATTTCTTAATGTGGGAATAAAATTAGAGATGATCTAAGGTCACACGAACCCTCTAGTACAAAGTTAAGCTAAAAACTTTCTTAGCGTTTGAATTCTAAGGTAAGATTTTATAATAATTACATGACCAATGACTTTTAGATTGTATACATATACAAGGATCAATTCCTAAGTGTTTAAAGTATATTTGATGTGATTTAGAGTCATAAGGATCTTTTACATCAAGTCAAGTCCAAAAGATTTCTACTAACTAAGTTTTTGTATGAGTCGATAGAAGGGTCAGTTTTAAATGACCATATCTTATAATGTATGATAAATTAGGAGACCTATAATATATCAAATTGAAGATAATTGAATTAGGTTTTCAACGCATCAAACTTCGCTTAATCAGAGTTCGGAGTAGAAAGTTATGAACATTTTAGTGAAGGAGTGCATAACTGTCTAAAGGTCTACGCTCGGAGCGCATTGTGGACCTGACGCGGACCTTTACTGGATACGTTATGACATTTTTTTCTTTTTATTTTGAGGGTATTTTTATCCTAAAACCTTTGGGGGTCTATTTAAGGTCTTAAAACGCGTAAAACGTCAGTTTTCATAGTTAAAAACCTTGTCCTTCATTCCTAAACATAAACGCTCAAGAATCATCAAGAAAGCCATCAAGATATGATTAGCTTCCAAGATTCATCCTCAAAGTAAGTTATTCTTCATGAATTTCAAGTCACCCAACTTAGATTTCTTTATTTATTCATGAATCTCTAATAGAATCTTAAATCACAACCTAGGGTTTCAAGAAGACGAATTCAAGAATCCCAAGAGAGGATTTCTTGATTCTTCTTTTTCAAGAATGTAGGTTCTTCATCAAGAACTCTAAAGATTCTAAGTCAAAAACTCAAGATTCAAAGAGAATTTCTTCAACCAATGTCCTTCTAAGTTCTTTCACTTTAGAAGAACTATCAAGATTGAGGATTTTCTCCAAGAAAGAGAGTATTCGTCAAACTTCGATGCTAATATCAACTCTTCAGATATGTAAGGCTACCCATAGCGTTGGACTGAGTTCATCCACGTGGCCCACATATTTATTATCCATAATTGAGTTCAAATAGAGTTTTCTCCTAATTCTTGAATTCTAAATGAGTTAATAACTCTTCCATTGAGTCAGATATATTATGCACTGAGATTATAATTATTATATCTTATATTGGAATTTTCGTTCGTGGATACTTTCTCATGAACCATAAGAAAGTTGATGATCATGACTTTCCTATACATTATTTAATATTGAGATTGATGATTTTTCATACATTAAACAAGTATTTTGAATAAAGGTTTTACATATTCTAGTTAAGATGATGACTTTTCTATGCATTGATAGAAGTGTAATTTAAACTAATATTATATATGTATTGTATTGAGTACAAAGTGTTACATGTTGGGGGAATATGTTTTGATGAGATCATGGATGATTTTTAATGAGTTTTTTGAGAAAAAGCATGAGATTTACGAAAATCTTCTACTAAATTGGGTCTTAAGTTGTGATACTACTTTTAATTGTTAAACTAGATAAACCCCAAAGTCACTACAAAAATCTATGAATCGTGATGTCTTGTTTTAAACTCAAGAAAAGTATTAGTATAAGTATTTTATGAATAGTGAAGTATGAAGCCTATGATTTTAGATAGTTTTGGGAAAAGCTAAGAGATTGTTAAGTTGGGCTAAGTTCCAAGGAGAAGAAAGTAATACATTGAGCAAGAATATTCATTTAAGTAATAGCATATAATTAATGATTTTGGGAGTAGTATTGAGCATCGATATGAGTGAGAATAATAATAACTTGAACTCATAAACTATGTAGCTAGCGTAAGATAGGATTGTACCCAGGTACAACTCCTCACTTGCCACTGAGATGGCCTAGTTTCGAGATGGATCCACTCCCCTAGTTTTCGTTTCTTACCCCGACAAAGTATGAGACGACTCTGGCAGCATGGCTAAGACGTTGTATCATCATGAAGCTCATAGTGATGGTTGCCAATTAGAGAAACTCCCTAAGAAGTAAAGTTTATTATTTTACATACTGAGATTTATTATTTCTTTATCAAAGTATTTCTTTTTATTATGTTGCATATTTAATCAAGTTGAGCTATTTGCAAAGCTAAGCATTTGAGTATCGTAATTCTTAAATATTGAGTTGTGTTTATTAATGTATTAAAGTCAGTAATTTATTATATTAAGTTACACTTCTAAACAAGTTAAAAAACATATGTTTTACTTGCATGACATATTTTTATCAATTAAGCTATCTCAAAGTTCAATTTTAAAGTGAGTAATACTTTTTGGCCATCTTACATACCGTACATTTCACGTACTGATACTACTCGGCGCTGTATCATTTCATGATGTAGGTACAAGTTTTAGAGCTCCTCTGCAAGCACTTCATTGAAGATCTATTCACTTGCAGACATTGGTGAGGCCTTCTTACTTTCGGAGGAACCCCTTTTGTTTTAGTTTATTCCTTTTTTCTTTGATTGTCTCGAGGTAGCCTTGAAAATGTCTTGGCACCTTCGTATGAGTTGATAGAGGCTTCATAGACTAAGTTAGACAGAGAATAGTAGAGTCTGTCTTACTTTCAGAGCCAAGTTTGAAGAACTATCATTATTTAATTCAAGTGAAATATTGAGTTATTTTAATACAAGATATAAAATTATTTTACATGAGAATCTGCATGCCCACTTGATTACTTTCTTTGGTTTTGTTAAATCTTTCGCTAATTGAATAAGTGACTTGAGTCAAGTGGTTTGCTTGGGAACCAACAATGGTTTCTGAGCAGCGGCTATGTCTAGGGTGTAGGCTCAAGGCATGACAAACTTGGTATCAGAGCACAGAGTTCAAGTGTCCGAGGGTGTCTATGAATTCGTGTCTGTAGAATCTTATTTATGGTTATGAGGGCCCCACTTCTATAAATGTGGGACTATTGACATTTAGGAAAAGTTTCCCTTCTTACAGATTCTGAAATTGTGCGATAGAGCTAATTCATAAGAAATCTACTGCAATTCGTGCATTGCTCTAAACCCTTCTGTTATGCCTCGTCTATGAGGTGATAGAGACAGTAATATTTAGACCGATGAGTTCCTCTGTGATGAGTAGTCAGAGTGGTAAAGAGACTACACCGGGATTGAGAGAAGCCGACTAGTGTGCTAAGTTTGTTGACTAGAAAGAGTGCAGTATTACTAATATGAATCATGCATTTGAGTTAGTTCTAGATGTACTAAACGCTATTTTGCATAACTTGCTTCCGATGTTACCCATGAGAGAGAAATGTATGTCTCTAAAGAGTTTAATGCTACCACTTAAGAGTGAGATATGAGGTCTCATAAATCCTGAGTAGAATTGAATCATCCCTAGGTTAGAAAGGGACGAGATAACAAGTTTGATGCTTGATTGAGGTTTTTCACTAGAGTTATGTATCTATTACTTAAGTAATAAGGTGACGACTTGATTGCCATAAGTTTTGAGAAAAGAGTAGTAAGTACCCTTTGACTTTCATGATGAGGTATATAGAAAGAGTTATTGTCAGAATATGTTAGAACGTGCTCAAAATTGGAAGGAGGTTTATGTTGGTATGTTAATAGTATTCATACCATTGAAGGTGAAGTATAGATGTTGAATAGGGGAACAGAGTGCTTTTAGTGTGATAGATCTAAACTAGGCTTATGATTCCAAAGTGAGAGCCCCATGAGATTCATAGAGTTAGGAGCTTAGCCAGATGAGGAAGTATAGTGAATAGGTGAGTGGTACTCGAGTTATGAAAAGGGGTTGTGTTGATTGAGTATTCGCTATGAGATTTTAGTTAGCATATATTTCTAACTTTTACCTAGTAGTTGTAAGTTGGTGTGATGTTAGAGAGGTAAGTGATAGATACACGTGTTGGTACTAGCCCCTATGCTTGAATTTTGAGGAGTAGTGTGAAAAGGGAGAAAGTATCGTGAGAGTGATAGTCTTAGGTGGAGATTTTCACTAAGAGGCTTGTCATAGTATATGAAGATGCTAAATTATAAGGAAAGTGATGCTATGGGCAGGGTACAAGTTCCCCTTAGGTAAGACTAGTGAAGCAAGGACAGATCAACATATAAGAAGAGGCTTCAGATGTGTACCCATGAATGTCTAAAGATATGTGCAACTCTAAGTTATGACTGCTGTAAGAATTTAGATAGTATTTTTGAGTTGTCAACGTGGAGTAGGTTGATGTAAGCATTTGTTGTTATCTCTAGTAAATGAGTCGATCGGGGCTTATGGATAGACGATGAGGAGTTCTCTATTGCCTCGCGAACATACGCAAGTGTATGCGGTCTCATAAGTAATACAGTGGCCCTAATTAAGAAGCCGGGTTGTCGAACCCAAGGGATTTGATTGTAATTAGTACTTTCTCTTAGTTATCATGTTTATGGTGCTTTTAGTAAAAAGAGTTGTTGTTTTAGGGAAAATAAATTGTAAACGAGATAACTTTCTAGTAACTAAGATGACTTTCAAATAAGATATCAATTAAAGATGCAATTTCAGGGCTGTAACAGATACGACTCTATCTAGTCTTAACAATATCTCTTCATGTCTGGTTTCTTGATTATTGGTCCATGCAGTTTAATGTACCTGAATAGGATTTCACTCCTCTACCGGCCTACCGTTATTGACTGCCTAACTACATCATTGAGCGGGGATAGACAGACTAATAAAAATGCATTAAAGTTATCTTCTCATATGTGAACCAAGCAAGGTGTAAGGGTAGTTATCACAGGTCTTTATTACACGAATCAATATAGTTTCCTAGCATTGAACAAGTTCCCTATGCTATTGTGTTGTATCCACTTCAAAATTCTCTCGAATCCAAAGTGAACAGCAAATTTACTTCCTAGTTGTCCAGACTTTGAATTATAGATGTATAAATAACATAGGAATATTTGAAAGAAACCATTCTGAGATGTCAGAAGTTAAGAACTGCACATAGTCTATGGCTACAACCCCAGAATATGGAGGCTTAGCCACTAATGGACGTGTGATACATCATGAATGGAGCAGAAAACATGAAAATCAAAATCTAAAGATCAAACTGACTGAATAATTGGTGGAACATAGTTCTCTGTTGCGTCTACATTACTCTTTGCGTAAAAATCAATGTTAAAACCTAAAGTCTAAGATAGAGAAATATTAAAGATCCCATTTTTTGACTTTTCCGTGTTGGGTCCTTAGGTCTGTGATGTGGACCCTTTATTTTTCTATGTTCTCTCTTAATTTACTGACTGGACAATTCTGTACACTTTTGAACAGGTCCGCGATGCGGACCTGGCACCTTCTAGGGTTTCGCGCCCTTTTTGGCATTCTACAGCTTCCAGAACCTTGTACCCAGGTTCGCCACATGGATTTTTAGTACTTTGATTGCTTTTACTGATCTTCATCCTCCAAGTTTCGGGCTGTGCTCTTCCATTGAGCCCCGGGTTTAACCCAAACTTCCCAATTAACGCAAAATCCTGCAAAAACACAACTAACAGACGCGCTTGTCCCTACATCAGTAAAATAAGAGAAAATGACACTTAAACACCTAGACTCTATTAATTTGTCCTACAAATTCACTCTATTTATGGGTATTATTGGCTAATTAGGCGTAACATCATTCTCCATAATAGTCTAGGCCTTATACAAATGAGTTTATAGGAGCACCAAAGTTGAGTGTTTGCAGGTAAAAAGAAGAGGTTAAATTATAAGAGTTGTGGAAAGTGATTATGTATGCCAACAAGAGTAGCAAATATAGGAAGAATAGAGACAAGAGGAAGCTAAGAGTGGTACTTTTGAAGAGAGTCTTAAAGGCTAATTTATATATATGTGACTATAGTATAACAAAAGAGTGTAAGATATTCTTATGGATAGTGATTCCTTGATTGTGTGGAGATATGTACGTATAGCTTAGAAAGGTGAATTAATTTGCAAACTTAGAGAGACGACCTTTAAGCTAAAGGGGACATGATAAGGTGAGGAAACATAGTAGATCTTGAGTTTTCGATAGAGATGGGCTAATAAAGATGAGATATCAATTCTTTTCCAACTCATATAGTCCTTATACTTCGGTCAAAGTGATATTTTGTTCCTGTTTGGTGTATAAGTGCAATGCCTATGGTATAGTCCCATGCACTTCATGTTGATTCTCGTTCATGTTGAGTTTCAAGATAAGGAGTGATCTTATCTCATGGATCTAAGAGTTTCTAGTCCTACGTTGAATGAGATGTAACCTGAGTTTTACGTTGCGTATAGTTCTGTGGACTCAAAGTGAGTTTTGATAGATGAGGAAGATTGTACTTCATTATAAATGTCCTTAATAAGATTTTTCGATTTAATTGTGCAAATGATCTTTTGTTCCCAGCCCTTTGAGTGATCCTACTTTCTAGTCTTGATAGAAGTGTTGATGATAGTAGAGGAGTGATGGTTGATGAGTCGAGAGTTTGATTAATTAAGTGAGTTTTGAGAAGAGTTCTCATTGTTATTCGTGCCTTAATATCTACCTTTATTCATCATTAGAGGATGAATGTTCCCAAGGAGGAGATAATATAATACTCCATTTTTTTAATTATTTTTTTAAGCTGAGGCTGAACCATCCTTCATATGATATAGGATTTTAGTTAATGATTCTTAATTGAGTGTAAGTGTTAAATTCAATTTCTTAATTGAGTATAAGTGTTAAATATAAAATCATATTCTTTATTTTATTTTATCATTTTTATTGCAAACTCTTTTCGGGATAAAATTAAATAAAA
>JAABOM020007545.1:0-19975 GCA_011800125.2 Solanum clarkiae | reverse complement strand
CACACACACATACATACACACACTAAAAACAACATTCAAAACAAAACATTTAAAAATATCCAAACACCATATAAAGAAAATATTGTCTAACGAAAAGAACAAAGTATCTAGTAAGGGATGGGGTCAAACTATCAAACATCATAGTGCTTAAGCACCAACATCGGTATGGATATCGGGGTCTTGAGTCACTGTCTCCTCCTCTGTAGGCTGGGCTGCAGTTGCAAGTGAGCTACTCACTCCCTGTGCTATCTCCTACTCCCCATCCTTCTGTATAGCTACCAGAGCTAGAGACTCCTGTATCACCTCATTCGGTATTGGTTCCTCCTCCAGTGCTGCTACCTCATCATCAGGTCTGGGCCTCTTCTGGCTCACTACTAGGTCATCAGTCTCGAAGGGCCTCTTTTCATGGGCATGTGGGCGGTCCTCAAATAAGTCAAATATATCATCACCCACAAGTGTCACCTCCAAGGGTGCTATAGAAGCTGCTAACAACTTCAACAAGTCAGCCTTAAACTTGGTCAACTCCTCTGTCACCACACTCACGTCAGCATGCCTGGCATCTGTGAGCCTCTTCTGGATTCTCTCCTCGAAGGCATCTATTCGAGCATCTACCTCTCTAAATCTCTGATCAATCAAATCATGAGTGAATGCATTTGCCCTCTCCTAGTCCTGTACTCTTTGGCGGACTCATGGTCTGATCTGGCCTACTAAGCTCTGCAACCTGAACTCCGCTGTCGCTACCCTGTGTACCAGTGCCTGAAAAGCAATAGCAGACAAGAGAATCAACCTAAACAGTTGATGATGCTTGTGTGGGTGTACATAAGGATGGAATTGACTCGATCTCAACAGTTGGAGAAGGCTCAACAGTAGCTGGTGGTGGCTGGAGTCAACTCCTGAGTCTGAGGCTCAACCGAGAATGGATCTGGTAGTGGAGGAGGAGCTGCCCGCTGTAGAGCCACCTGGTTCTCATCAATCTTGATCAGACTGGGATCCATGGTGCATGTGGTCTCTACATATGGGTCCCGGTAGGGGTCGACATGAACACTTTCTGCACTGCACAAACGGTGGATTAAAATAGGGAATGACAGTGAGGTGTTCGTCTTGACAATGGACTCATGAATCTGCTCCAGATAATTTGGGCCCAATCAATCTCATAGCCAGCTAGGATGCTGGCTAATAGCATGGTTCGCTCTAAGGTGATCACATTATCCATGAAAGTAGGTCGACTGCGCAATGGATGATCGACCACCAAAACTTGGCCCGGAAAGAGAGGTGGGCTTTCATTATCAGATCAACATGGTTTGTGACCTACGTCGTCTCAAAACCCTCCTCGTATATCTAGCTGACAATCCACTGCAGCAACTCAATTTTGACCCCAATATCTTTCTCATTCACTGCTTTCCTCATTTTTGAAATTTGACCATCGTACTTTACAGTGGGACAAGGTACTCTGTAGTTGGGCCCAAACTAAACTCGTCGGATCATTTCCTCAGAGATATCAACTCTCCGACCCCTGACCAAAACCACTCATAATCGAGGCTGATCAATCGCCTTCTTGTTCTTGAGCAAGCGTCAGCAAAAGATAGCATAATAAGCCGCATAAAACTCTCAGACCAAATAAGGGGCATATTTGCCAAATCACTATGTAGTCCATCGGAGTCCGAATCTGTCAATCTATGCATCAAACCCCAGTACCCTGTATAACCCAGAGTGATTTAATCTTGACTTCTCGTGAAACTGCTTGACAGGTTTCCCTTTCCGTTATAGCTTTAAT
This sequence comes from Solanum clarkiae, assembly GCA_011800125.2. Classification (NCBI taxonomy): domain Eukaryota; kingdom Viridiplantae; phylum Streptophyta; class Magnoliopsida; order Solanales; family Solanaceae; genus Solanum; species Solanum clarkiae. Next base: position 18,201 of record JAABOM020007545.1, on the reverse strand, counting down.
CTGTTATCGTAGATTGTTTGGATTCCTAGAACTCCCTATCTTGGATTGGCCGAGAGCTGTGACTCTACCTCCTCCTGCTGAGCATGTGACCCTTCCTCTAATTCTATCCTAGTGTGAGTCGGAGTCATCTGTGGAGAACTACTATCGCACCCAGTTCTATTGCCCTCCTTGTCAGACTGGGAGGTGCTTTCAACCTCTATTAGGGCCTGAGCAGTGCAGTCTCGAGCTTGAGGAGCATTTTCCTCGAGGTCAATTCAGACGCTTTGGACTTGCACATATCCCTCAAACTGTTCTGTTTCAGAGGATTCATCCACTAACTTCCTCCTAAAGGCCTGTATGGCTTGTTTGTCTTTCGGAGGCATTATACTTGTAAATTGACAGCACAAACCGCAACGTGAGCACCATAGTATTTGTTGTTGAGCACCATAATATTTGTTAAAACAACAAACAACTAAGCAAATAACAAATAAGAGAAAAGAAGCAACAAAAGAAACATGAAAAATTCACTGAATCAGTGGCAAGTTTCCAGATACGTGACACAGGTACGGCTCGTACGGTGACCTACAAGTCGTACAATAGCCTCATAGTGCAAAGGTGCCTGAAAAATATCATTCCGATCACAGATATGAGGCACAAATATGACTCATATGATGACTTACGAGTCATAGTCTGGTCTTGTGGTAAGGAATAGAATACAATTTAAAACAAGGTAGGTCTGATGAGTCCCTCACTACAATTCGTAGTAGACACGATGAGTCATAGATGGGTCTCGTATGGTAAGTGTTAAGGAATCACATGTGACTGTTGCCTCCTATTGGGGGCTAATATGAGTCCTAGGGGGTCCTACAATTCATAGGAATGCCTCGTAGCAGAAAACAACAGTGGCTTATAGTGCCTACACCCTCAGCACACAACCCTTCATTAATCAGAACATCATTCAAGCACGATTTGAAGTAAGTCTAAATAAAATTTACAAGTATGACAAGTATAACCGTAGCCATGATCGTTCGAACCACTATTTCCCAACAATTTGATTCACTAATTCACAATTAAACAATGACTTCCCAACACATTTGAAAATCCCCCACAAGTGTTTGATCTTTGAATTCACAACTGTTAACATTAGCACAAAATCCGGGTAGTTCAAAAAGGGATCAAAAGCAAAGTAATCCTGAGGATGTCCCAAAAACCCATTTTCAATTCAATAAACACACACCACAATCAGATTCCACTTTGACATAAATTATAACATGATCAATCAATACTCATGCACTAAACAGATATGATCAACATGCTAACATCATAGTTAACCAGCAAAGGTGATATCACCATTCAAAATAACATTAGGGCACATTAATCGACCAAAACCTAGTCCTCGTATCTAAGTAAGCATATTCTCAAGGGTATTCCCGATATCATCACTGAACACACAATAACATAACTATAAATAACAATCACCGCATGAGTGTGCCAAAATCAAACAAGGAAACTTACGACTTGAGAGAGTGGTGAACAAGAAAAATTCACTACTCAACCGAAAATGAGGCAAAAAAAACACTAGAGAGTTGGTGCAGGAAAATCTCACCGGAAAATGACGTGGGTTGACAAAACATTTGATCAGATAAGAGGAAGAGGGGTTATGAGGAAGCTTTGGGGGGAAGTAACCGGTAAAATATTAGGAAATTAGGGGTCAAATGAATTTTGACCCCTTAAATACTCGATCCGGGTCAACTTTTAAATTCCGCATATCGGGTCTACGAAACCCCAACTATGAGTCATAGGGCTTCCTACGACTCGTAGGCCTTGGTCTCATAATATATCCAACACTTAGAGAATTTCATAATCCATACCTGGGCACTACGAACACCACTTACGACTCCTCGAGGGCACTACAAATTGTAAGGTTGGATAGTAGTGTGTGTGCCAACTTTAATTCCTTACTATTTCCCTCTATGAGGCATGAGTATGAGTCATAGTGTGAACGACGACTCATAGGCCTGCTCGCTCCACATGCAATTTTCTTCAACTCTTCAACTTTTGGTCTGTTCCTGCAAATCACACTTCAAAATACACCAATGTCTAGAATAATACAACTGATCCAATGTCTCACACATCAAAACAAGCACCAAACTACTGCCTAACTATTCAAACAAATTACATAAAATTTAAACAATCCAAAAACATAAAAGATACTTGGGTTGCCTCCTAAGAAGCGTCTTGTTTAACATCGTGGCTCAACTTTGTCATCATTCATTAGCAAAAAGTCTTCAATGGCCCAAACTTCACTCTTTAACTCATCCAGATGTTTCATGGACTGGTGGATGTCAAACACTACTTCTACATCATTAACCTTGAACCGAAGTTGACTCGAATCCATATCTACCAAGGCTCTCTCCGTGGCCAGAAATGGTCTTCCCAATATAATGGGTACCTCAAAATTAACCTCACAATCAAGGATCACAAAAATCTGTGCGAAAGATGAATTTGTCAACCTTTACAAGCACATCAAGAAGTATTCCTTCTAGCTTTTTGATAGTTTGATTTGCCATGAGCAACCATATTCTTGTCAGAGTAGGGGTGCCAAGACTAAGTTTTTTAAACACGGCAAGAGGCATTACATTACTACTTGCTCCTAAGTCGCACAATGCTCTTGCGAATTCAACATCACCAATGGTGCAAGGATGGTGTATGCACTGAGGTCCTCTCATTTTTGAACAAGGCACTTGGTCATGATCGCACTATATTGTTGGAGCTCTTGTGAGAGCTCTTAGCTCAAAGTGCACTTCTTTTTCACCAAATCCCTCATATATTTGGCGTACCTGGGCACCTTCTACAAAAATTCTAGAATGGGAATGTTGATGGATAGCTGCTTCAACATTGAGAGAAAGTATTTGAATTAATTGTTGTTCTAGTTGTTTAATCGCCACAGAGTGAGACTCCATCTTTTGGTTTATGCTCGAAATGTTTGACTTTATTCCTTTCAAGGTCTCATCTTGGTGGTTAGCTCTTTTTAACAACTTGTCAAACATCTCTTTAAGCCTCGAAGTACTTGGCACGACATCACAGTTCTGGATGACACATAAGGTCCATTCCTATAGCCATCATTTCTACCCCATTTGGTGTCCGGCACTTTATCTCTTTCATAGTAGCCACCTTGGTTGTCTCTATAAATACCATCACGATTATAGTTCTGACCATGATTCCTGGAACCTTACATCCAATAGTCTGAGTTGGACCCTTGGGGGTTATTCCGGAAACCCGCTGCTTAGTTGCTCACAAAATGAGCATCTTCATCAAAGAATGGATCTTCTAACATAGGATCCTTAGAAGGTTGGTATGTTACCATTTGAACACTCGCTTGGTTTTGCTTTCCAACCAAGTCCATACTCATGCAAAGTTGAGCGAATTGCTCCATGATCTCTTCATTGACCTTAGCATGCTCATTGTTGGTGTTGACCAAACAAGAAGCCCTTATTGCACAACGCTCTCTTTGACCGTATGCTCTTTTAGTTTTTGACCACTTGTTCCATCCTTTCGACTATCAACGCAAAAGGTTCTTCAAGAAACATCCTCCCATGATTGTATCGATACAAGCTTGACTATTCTTGTCAAGCGCGATAGAAAATCTCAACCAAGGCATCATCAACTATCTTATGATCGAGGACCATCCTTAAGCATTATCACACCCAAGCCTAGGTCCTGGATGTAACCGGTGAATGGAAAAACATAAAGGAACCCCAAACAAGACTCATAGCATATCATTACATATCCTTGGTCGCGGAAGTAATTTGAATGACAATAAGAGATAAACGTAATCAAGGGAAATAGGGACTAAGGGTAACTTCCATATCAACAACATCAAGAGTCAATAAAGTTAAACTCATAGCATAGATACATATAATTTCCAACAATACCTCTGCTACATAGATAAGAGCAGGGGCCAAAGCAAAGTAACCGGGCTCACCCTCATAGTCAATACATAAGTTAAGAGAGAGAGAGAGTATTAAAACATTGCAAGAGATCATAAGTAGTGTCCCTAGAATGGAGGACTCACTAACAAGCTTGATAGAAGTCATACTATCCATGTGGAGGAAGATATTCAAGTGGTACAACGGTCCCTATATGGTGACATCATGTAGGCATATAGTATGCATTAGTACATTTGAATGTACTAAGTATGTGGGATACAATGCAACAAGAGGTAGACATTATAGGAAAAATGCATAATCATAAGAAATGAATAGCATACTAACAATATGGCATGTATGAATGATGCTTGAAGTAAAATCGTAGTTATATACATCATAATACGAGTGTAAGGAGTGACTATTTTAGTGCAAGCCAAGGCCTACCACCCCCTTGGATAGGCGTATAAGGTACTAACCCCTTCATGAGATTGATGGAGTGCAAACCCCCCCACTGAGGTTGACAGAGTACTAACCCCCCATCAAGGTTGACAGAGTACAAACCCCCCATCAAGGTTGATGGGTACCGACCCCTAAAAAGGTTACCTAGGCCTACCACCCCCGAGCTAGGAGACCAAGGTACTAACCCCTTGATAGGTTACCCGGGCCTACAATCTCCCAAGCTAGGCTCGGTCATCCCCAACACTATATATATATATGCATATATAGACACACACACACACTCCTTTCATCATCATACACATACATTTCTTTTCATCATTATTCCATCATCATATAGTCATTGGACCTTCAGTTCCTCAAGAATCCATAACTGGACATTTTATCGAACACTTATAGGGTGTGTAATGCTAGTGTTAAAGCATGCAATTCAAGAGTGAAATCATGCTAGAAAATCAGTGTAAAGCCATCAACAGATACTTGGTAACACCCTCAAACAATAAACATAAAGACCCTTCATCAATTCTGACAATAGACCTTAGATTCATAGCTCTAAACATAGTAAAACAGTCACAATTTCATAAACCCCAACATACTGTGTTGTGTTTTTCATAATAAATAAGATCCATGAATAAATTAACTTTAAATCATGCAATTCTGAGTAACAAGAGCTTGGTATCGTTGGTGAAAGGAACCCATGAAAGAAAGACACATACCTTAGCCTTGGAGATGAACTTGATAAAGATTGGAGATGGAGACTTGAAGCTTGAGAGGAAATCCTCAGATCTGGAGAGGGTTTTGATACTTGAGTTTAGGAGTAAAATATTGGCTAGGTGTTTTAATGAGTATAATGGAATGTTTAGAATGATATGAGGGAGAAAAATGGGTAAGTATGGGTATTTTTACATTTGGGAACACTTAGGCCAAAGACTTCAAGTCTTGGACCGCAAGAAAAATAACTGGACAGAAAAATATACATGTTCGCGTCATGGACAGGATGCAAGAATAGGCTTTCTTCATCTGCGCGCCCTTGGCGCGTCACACCAGGGGCATGAAAAGCTCTATAGAAATCGTCACTTGAAAAATTGAAATTGCCAATCGTTTGCTCTTAAATCGGGGTTAGACCCATTTTCCACTCAAAATGCCCCCTGAACAAGAATTTGAAGTCGGATTTTCGATATTATGCACAGATTTTGTGATACATGGAAATTATGATCTAGGCACTTTTGAAACACATTTTCGGGCACTTTTTGGAGTCATTACAATATCTTCCCCTTGGGAACATTCATCCTTGAATGTCAAAGAGACATATATAAGAGACACAAACATGACAAATTTCACCCCACATCGAAATCCAATAATGCACTTAAACATCAGTTCAAAATCTCATCATTAGTGTAAAATCATCATGAACTTAGTCAATTTAAATATGAACATATGCAATGACATTAGGGATGGACTTAAGACTTGAGATTACATAAAGGACTTAGATCAATTTCTTTTACTTGAGTGGGGTGGAAAAGGTAAGGATATCGCTTTTGCATATCCGCTTCGACCTCCCAAGTAGCACTTTCAACTTGTTGATTCCTCTGAAGGAATTTAACGGAAATGACCTTTTTATTTCTCAATCACTTCACTTGCCTATCCAAGACCTAAATTGGAATGTCTACATTGGTCAAATTATCTTCAAAAACACCCACAACATCAAGAGGTACAATGGCATTAGGATCACCCGCACTTTTCCTCAACATGGATACATGAAGCACCGGATGAAGCAAATCCATTTCTCTAGGCAATTCTAACTCATATGCTACCTTGCCAACCTTTTTCATCACTATATAAGGACCATACATGTCTTGGGCTCAACTTGCCCTTCTTACCGAAACAGACCACACAATTCATGGATGACACCTTCAAGTAAACCCAATCACCGACTTGGAATTCAAGATCCCTTCTCCTCACATCGACATAGGACTTTTGGTGACTTTGGGCCGTCTTCAACCTTTCTCTAATCATCCTAACCTTCTCAAGATCCTCCACAACCAGATCTAGTCCCAATAAAGCTACTTTACTAACCTCAAACCAACCAACTAGTGATCTACAACATCTCCCATAAAGAGCCTCAAATGGAGCCATACCGATACTAGAATGATTGCTATTGTTGTAGAAAAACTCAATCAATGGATGATAATCATCCCAACTACCTTTAAGCTCCAACACACATTCCCTAAGCATATCCTCAAGGGTTTGGATGGTTCTCTCAGCTTGGCCATCCATTTGAGGGTGGAAGGCCATAGAAAGCTTAACTCTAGTACCAAGACCCCTTTGAAAGGACCTCCAAAAGTGTGAAGTGAATTGTGCCCTACGATCCAATATGATGGACAAAGGAAACCCATGCAACCTTACCAAGTCATGAATGTACAACCCGGTAGAAAGTGACCCAATTTTGTCATCCTATAGGTCTTAAGCAACCCAACCACAAAATCCATATTAATAACCTCCCACTTCCAAGTAGGAATCTCAATGTCTTGGATTAGGCCACCTGACCTTTGATGTTTGGCTTTCACTTGTTGGTAACTATGACAACCGTAAATGAATTTGTCAATGTCCCTCTTCACGCCTTCCCACCAATACACATCTCTCAAGTCTCTATACATATTGGTGGAACCGGGGTGGATAGAATAAGAAGAGTTATGGGCCTCATGAAGGATCTTTTCTATCAAACCATCAATATATGAAACACACAACCTACCTTGGTACCTAATGGTACCATCTCCCCTTGCCCTCTTTCACCAAGGCCTTCAACTCCAACAAGGAGGGGTCAAGATCTTGTTTTGTTATCACCTTATCAATCAAGGAAGACCTAGAACCATCAACAAAAACCATACCCCCATTACCAACCTCTTCCAACCTAACTCCCAATCTAGCCAGTCGGTGCACCTCCCTAGCCATATTCTTATCACCACCATCAATATGAGCTAGGTTACCCATAGACACCCTACTCAAAGCATTCTCCACATTATTTGCCTTACCAGGATGACATTGCACACTCATATCATAGTCCTTAAGAAGTTCTAATCATCTCCTTTGCCTCAATTTGAGATCCTTTTGAGTGAAGACATATTGGAGGCTCTTATGATCGGCGAACACATCAACATGCACCCATACAAGTAATGATGCCTGACATCTAATCTTCACTCTCCAATAAGAAAATGGTCGCTATCAGTAATTAACCTAACCATATCGGGCTTGACTACAAGAATCCACTATTAATCATTTCAAAAATAAATAACTAAAATCTCTAAATTTGGAAGGGGGGAGGGGGGTTGTGGTTCAAAAACAAAATAGAATAAACACTAAACTAAGACTAGAGAAAAAACTCAATTTTAGGGACAACTTGGGAATTGCGTTCACCACAGTTCGTTGACTTTTCCTAGGCAACATAGCTACAAATGGAAATTCGCATGCAGGACGGGAACTTAGGTTCTTCCAGCCCTCTTATGAAGGTGAAGGTCTAATTTCACCATGGCGTGCTAACTAACTGTTACCAATTGTCCCAGTCAAGCTCCCCATGGTCAAGTTTGGTTAATTAGATGAGAACACATCAATCGAATCCTATCATCTTATTCCCTTTTCCTATTCGTCACCACCTTGGTCGGGCTAGTGATAGTAGGTGGGGTTTGATGTTGGCCACCACCAAACAATAATCATAATGAAGAGAAATAGATAATACATGCAAACCCCAATCATAGAAATGCAATAAACCCAGGTTATTTCAAATCAACTACCCATGATTCCTACAACCCCAAGTTGTGGGTGCTTAGCTACTCATGGATAAGGCAAAACAAGCAAACATGCTAGTACAAGACATAAATTAGAGTTTGACCACAAGCACTGAAGAAGGTAGGCACCACAAGTTGCAAACGTAAAAGCTTGATTGATCAACAATGAATACAAAGCAAGATTTGCAATCCCCGAAATGGGTTTTCCAAGAAGAAGGATAAAACTAACTAAAAATCTAAGAAAAGATTCAAAAGATGATGATAAAATGTCTCCAAGTCGAACTCTCCTTTCTAAAACCCTAACTTAAACTATATATAGTATTTACAAAATAACTCTAGAATTTACACAAAAAAGACAACTGGTAGCTGATAAGTCTCACAGGTACGACTCATAGGTTTGCAACATAAGTTCAGGGTGCTTTGGTATGGTATTTTGGGCAAGTAGTGACTAAATGATATCCTTGAACCATGTTTACCAACACTTTTTGCTTGAATAATCCAACTCTTTTTTAATAAATCCACCCTTATTCTCCTATTTTGAACTTTTCTTGAGTGATTTCTTTCTCTTTTTTAGCTGTATCTCGATTTCAAACTCATTTTTTGCTACTTTTTCTCAACTCAGGGCACTTTTCTTTTCTTTTTCTTCACTTTGTTCATGCTTTATTAGTTCTTTCTTGATTTCCCAACTAATCACCTTATTATTATTACTTTACCACAATAAGGGCCACCCTCAATTTAGGCTTTTAGCCTGAGGTGAAATACACAATATCTATTCCTCACACCAGGGCCATAACTTGTAGCCATCCTCAACTTAGGCTTTTAGCCTCAATTAAGGTCCATATGTCCAAGGATAGAATAGAGCCAATATTAAGGTATTTCATCAAACAAGGTTAAGCTAGCAAGGTATCAAGAAAGAATGAGTACATGAGAAGCTCAAAAATTTGGAACAAGGGATTCACTCACTCATCTGGTAGGTCATTTAGGCTAAAAATGGGTTCACTCAAGGAACAAAGGACTAAGATCCTTTCCATATCCACCACATCACCAAACCAATCTTAGAGTACTAAGGCAAGTTCTGGGTTCATGCAAGATGCATGAATGCAGCATAATAAGCTCACAACACACATGACAATTGCATCCACCATCAAGTGTAGACTCATAGGTCATGCTTTCAGTCTCAGTTTACCTTCAAAAATATCAGAATAAACATTTCAGATACTCAAAGATGTATGAACACATCAATAACTACAATCTCAAAAATTTTTGAGGGTACCTAAGTTTTTATCAAAACTTTAAAAATACATCTAAAAATTATGTATATGCCAATAGATAACACTACTATGAATTTACACATTATGTCCACTACCTAAACATGATGGTTTGACACAAAAGTAACATCCATAAGGAAAAAGAATCACGACAATAAAACTTTAAGATCAAAAATAGGAAAAGTTATGGACTTGAGGCTACTCAGACTTCACCTTAATCTATTACTTCCCACATTCCACCAAAATAGGATACTTTGTCCTCAAAGTAAAGACAAGAACGAAAACAAAAAACGATAACATAGAAATATATACATACATACTTCAAAAACCAAAAATTAACATCCAAAGTATAAGTAAAAATAACATCCAAACTAGAAATATTTAAACACATCTGAAACCATCATAATAAAAAGATTGTCTAATAAGAGAACAAAATATCTATCATGACAAAATAAAAGCTGGGGTAAAAAGAAGTCAAACATCATGATGCATCAAGCACCGATCTCTGGCTGGTCTGTGGGGTCCTAAGGCATCAACTTCTCTATAGCAGTGCCAGAAGTACTCTCTCCCTGTGGGGTGTGCTGTTCCCGATCTCTCTGAATAGCCACCAACAATAGCGACTCCTGCACCACCTCCTCTGCTATGGGCTACTCCTTCGGTCTCGGCCTCTTCGGGGCTGACTTTGGGTCATCATTATGCTCAAGGGTCCTTTTCCCATGGATATCCGAATGTTTGGCTAGCTACTCGAATGCCTCATAGTTTGTCGGTGCTACCTCCAAGGCTACAACAGGAGCTGCCAACATCTGTAATAATTCGTCCTTAAACTTAGCCAACTCTTCGATCACAGCACTTGTCTCAGCAGGCCGAGCTCCCTCAAGTTGCCACTGGACTCTTGCCCCGAAGGCATCTACTCGGGCATCCACCACTCTAACTCCGTTATCTACCAGATCGTGGGCAAATGCCTTCATCCTCTCCTCTGAGTCCCATACAGTATGATCAACCCATGGCTTGACCCGTGCTGATAAAGCCTGAAGCCTAGACTCCGTTATAGCGACCCTGTATGATAGTGCCTAAAAAGAAGCAACAAAAATAATAAAATCAACCTGTAACGAAGTTGCTGCTAGTGTCGGAGTACTGGAAGATGGTGTGGACTCAATCTCTACAGATGGCGTGGGCTCGATAGCAACTGGAGTAGTGCCGATAGTACTTGGAGGTGCACTCTGAGTTGGAGGCTCTGCTGGGAATGACTCTGAAATAGGAGGAGCTACTCATGGTAAGGCCATCGGCTTCTCGCCAGCCTTTATTAGGATGGGATACATGGTGCGTGTGGCCTCTATATGAGGGTCCCAATGGGGGTCGATAGGAACACCTGTTGCACTACACAATCGATGAATCAGAATTGGAAATGGCAGTGAAGTGTTCATCCGAGATGCAGCCTCGTGAATCTGCTTAGAAATAATTCGAGCCCAATCTATAGCGTAACCAACTAGAATGCTGGCCAACAACATTGCACTCTCTCGGGTGATCATATTATCCGTAAAGGTTAGCGTAATGCACCAACAGATAATAAACAACCAAAACTTGGCCCGGAATGAGAGGTGGGCTTTTACAATCATATCTGCGTGGTTTGTGACCCACTTCGGCTCGACACCTACCTTACAAATCTAGCTAGCAATCCATTGCAGAAGCTCTGTCCTAGCCCTGATGTCTTTCCTAGTCACCATTCTCCTCATTTTAGCAGTACAACCATCATACTCTGCGTATATTGAGGTACTCGATAAGTGATCCCAAACTAAATTCATCGGACCATCTCTTCCGAGATATCAACCTTCCTATCCCGGACTGTCATAATCCATAGCCTCGGCTTGTCAATCGGCTTCTTGTTCTTCTGCAGCCCCCTGCAGAGTGTAGAAAGATATGCCGCATGGAACTCATAGACTATATAAGGGGTATATTTACTCAGCTGCTGTATGGTACATCTTAATACATGCTCATCCAACCTAGCATCTAATTCGGGCACTCCGTCTAATCTGGAGGCATTCAATCTGGACTCCTTATGAAACTAGCAGACCGATTTGCCTTGCCCCTTTGGCTCTAACCCATGGTCGTAAATTTCTTTCATGCTCATGACACACCATCTTGGATCAGCGGGGGTTGAGACTGGACTACTACCTGCTAAGAAGTTCTTTCCGACTCCAACTCTGAACATGAGCTTGAGGGGGTCATTTGAGATAGGATGCTATCCTACCCATTCATGTTACCCTATTGTTCCTCCTCTTTAGAATAGGAGAAACTGCTAACTTCCATGGGCGTTTGTGCTGCAAGTGTCCAAGTCTGGTGTCTATTGGCTTCGGGGTCTACTCTAACTCTGTGGACTTCCACAGAGCCCTCGGATTACTCAGTCTCGGAGGATTCACCCATCAACCTTCATTGGAGTGTTTGAATTGCCCGTTTGTCTTCTGGGGGCATTTTATCTACAAACCAACCAATAACCCATATGAGCATTAAGATGCATGGACTAACAAATCGCATGACAAAGAACAAAGCACAAAGAAAGAGACAATTCAAAACCAGAAAATCTTCTGATTTAGTAGTAACTGTTGCTGATACGAGTGCAGTTACGACTCATAGTGTGACCTATGAGTCGTATAGTGACCTCGTAGTAATAGTATGACTTATAAAAATGCAATTTGACCTCAGATATGAGTGACAGTTATGATTCATATAGGAGCCTACGACTCATAGTCTGGCCTCATACCAAACTTTAGAGACATTTTTAAAAGGTGAGTCAAGATCACGAGTCCCCCCTATGAGTTATAGCGAGTGCTATGAATCATATGTGAGTCTCGTATGGGAAATATGAAGAAATCACAGGTGACTAATTCTTGCTAAGAGGGACCACTGTGACTCATAGGGGAGCCTATAAGTCATAAGAGTGCCTCGTAGCTTAAAACAGAAGGCACCAGTAGTGCCTGTCATTTTCCCACAACAAGTACGAACTAAACACATCATTATAAATACTTAAGCATATAAGAGCAATACAAGATACTAGGCACATAACCAATCCCTCAATACATCAGAGATGCAGAACAACCATCATCCCTAAGAATCGAACTCACTTTAACAGAATGCCAAGCACACCGCCAACAAAACACTTTCGAAGCTCATACTTGATAGCAACAAGGTATTCCATAGAGATGCAATTGTCATTAAAATCATTTCAATCAAGTCCAATAGGTTAAAGCATATGAACTATACCCACACCTCCTAAATTCCAATCCCATCAACAATGCATACACTGGTTTGGCAGAAACTAAGCTTCATATCTCATGAACCAATAACTTCCGCACTTGCAATCACCCACACAAGAATTCCAAACAAAGTTTGAATCACAAAAAAGTTTTCCAAAGCACACAAGCCCTTTCTTTCTTGTCTAGAATAAAAATCACAACATGGCATGATCAAACATGGTAGAACTTAACATACACTTAAGTAAGTATTAGGCTCACCACAAAAGAGTGCTAAAGTTAACCATGAAGCTTACCAATCGATTGAAGAAGAAACCAAAGCGAAGAGAATAACAAATTACGCCAAAACCTTTGAAATGGTGCTTTGCCGGAATCCTTGCTGGAAAATGACGTGGGTAATTAGGGTTTTTGACAGAAAAGAGAAATACATAGTGAAATTGGGAAGGGATCACCGGCCTTAGGGTTAGGAATTGATTTTAGGGGTCAAGTTTTATTTTGACCCCTTATATATGTAAACCAGGTCATGAATTTAAAAGTTGCTGATCGATGCAACGAGACCCCGACTATGAGTCGTAGGTTGTCCTACGACTCATAGGTCTTGGCCTCGTATCGTACCTAACACTTGCAAAAATTTAGGAATCATACATGGACACTACGAACCCCACTTACGACTTGTAGAAGGTCCTACGAGTCGTAAAGTCTGCTCGTAGTGGTTGTGCCAACTTCTAATACTCACGGTTCTTTTCTCAAAGAATAAAGAATGAAAGGAGGGAAATCTTGATAGAATTTGAAAAAGCAAACGACAAGTTGAAGGCAATAAAATAGGAAAAATGTTCCCCTATGAGGATTGACTACGAGTCATAATGAAGACTATGACTAGTAGGCCTGATCATAGAGGCCGCTCCAAGTTCCATTTTTCAAATCTTCAGTTCTTCAATTTCACCTACACACCAAATCTCAAAACAAAACAATTCCTAAAATACTACAACTGCATCAATGTTTTTGATCGTAAAAACAAACTCACACCTTCTACCTAAGAACTAAAAAAAACAAAAATACTTAAAACAAGCCAACAATTATTAACAATGTCTGGGTTGCTTCCCGAGAAGCACCTTGTTTAACGTCATGGCTCAACTTTGTTATCGTCCTTCAACAACTATCATCGAGGGTCCACACCTCACTCTTGCACTCATCTGGGTGTTTCATTGATTGGCCAATATCGAACACGACCTATGCATCATTAACTCTAAACCACTGTTTACCTGAATCCATATCCACTATGTCTCTCCCAATGGCCAGAAATGGTCTCTGCAAAATAATGGGCACCTTAAAATCAACTTCGCAGTGAAGGATCTCAAAGTCCGCTGGAGAGATGAATTTATAAACTTTAACAAACACATCCAAATCCTCCGGTTTTTTAATGGTTCGATCTGCCATAAGCAACCTTATTCTTGTAGGGGTAGGAGTACCAAGGCCAAGATTTTCGAATACAGCAAGAGGCATTAGATTGATGCTTTGTCCTAAGTCACATAACGCTCTTGCAAACTCAACGTCACTAACAATGCAAGGGATAATGAATGCACCGGGGTCCTCTCATGTTTGCACAAGGTATTTGGTCATAATCACATTTGTTGGAGTTCTTGTGATAACCCTTGGCTCAAAGTGCATTTCTTGGTAACCAAATCCTTCATGTACTTGGCATACCCAAGCATTTTCTCCAAGGCCTCTAGAAGGGGAATATTGATGGAGAGTTGCTTCAACATCGAGAGGAAGTGTTTGAATTTATCCTCCTCTTCCTTTTTCTTAAGCCTTTGAGGAAAAGGAGGAGGGGTTCTGGGAATTGATTTCAATTTCACGTGCTCCCTTGCCTCTTATTGTTGTATACCAATAACCTTTAGATCTTTTTCCTCAATCACGACTTCACCACCAAGACTCTTCTCATCGACTTCATCCACAAGTGCCATCATAGGGGGATCTAAGGTTCTTTTGCCACTATTAGTCATCACCGCTATGCAATGCCCTTCGTTTTTAGGATTTTGAACCGTATTGCTTAGCAATGGTACCCTTTTGGCATTGGTTCAACTGTGAAGAAACATGTCCATATTGTTGTCAAGTGGCCTAATCGCCACCGAGTGAGACTCTAATTTTTAGTTAATACTTGAAATATCAACTTTCATTCCCTTTAAAGTCTCATCTTGGTGGTCGACTCTCTTCAACATTTTTTTGAACATTTCTTCGATCCTGGAGTCGCTTGATCCGGTATCTAGATTGTGAGGTGGAATATGAGGACCATTCCTATAGCCCTCTCTTCTTCCCCATTCGAAATCTGACACTTTCTCTCTCTTATAGTATCCACTGCGGTTAATCCCATCACGGTTGAAGTTCCGACCTTGATTCCCGGACCTTTGCCTCCAATAGTCCGAATTAGACCCTTGGGGGTTGTTCCGGAAACCCACTGCTTGGTTGCTTACAAAACATGCATCTTTATCAAAGAATGGATCGTCATATATGGGAGCCTTCAGAGGTTGGTAGGTCACTGCCTTGTCACTTGCTTGATTTTGCTTTAAAATCAAGTCCATACTTGTGCAAAGTTGAGCAAGTTGTTCCATGATCTCTTCGTTCACCTTTGCTTGCTCATTATTGGTGTTGACCACACAAGAAGGTTTCATTGCACCTCGATCTCATTGACCGTATGCTTTATTTTGACCACTTTCTCCATCCTTGCGGCTATCAATGCAAAAGATTGGTCTAGGAACATGCCTCCCATAATTTTGTCAGCGCAAGCTTGACTATTCTCATCAAGTGCCCGATAGAAAATCTCAATTAAGGCATCATCAACAGTCTTGTGATCAGGGACCATCCTCAAGCATTTGGTGAACCTCTCCCATGTTGTGCTAATAGAGTCACCCGAAAATTGCTCAAAGTTGTTGATTTGGTCTTTAAGCTTCAACTTTTTAGATCTTGGAAAATATCTTTCAAGGAATATTCTTTAAAGCTCAGCCCAACTTGTAATAGTGCCCGGAGGAAGCTCACATAACCATACAGTTGCATTGCCAGTCAATGGCAGTGGGAACACTCTTAAACCAATAGCATCAGGAGAAAGATTTTGTGTCCCCACCCTTGCAAACAAACACCTTATTTTGAAGATGGCAGTGCGGATCCTCCTAAGGTAGCCCTACGAATAATCCGCGGTTTTGGAGCTTTTGGAGCAATCCATTAGATACAGTGAACTTAGTATCTTCCGGTAAAGGAGATAGTACTATGGCACCGGTAACATCCATAGCCATAAGGTTCAATCGATATTAATTCCATCTATAAGCGTTTTCATTAAAATCCCTGAGTTGTGGCCTGTTACCCCTTTGTTGTGGATTCTCCTCGCTACCCATATCCTCATTCGTATTCATGTCCTCCACAGCCTTGATATCCTCATTCACGTGAGCCATTCTTCTTGGTAATTGATGGATCTCCAAATTTAGTAGAGCTAAGGGATTGCCTTGGCTCCTGGTATTGGGCATACAACCCAGTACACTCTCCAAATAAAATCAAACAACAAAAACAAAAATAAAAGTAAAAATACAAGAGATTCTAGAAATCAACACTAGAACTAACTAATAGTGAATTCAAATCAAAGCCTAGCCGTATTCCTAGGCAACGATGTCATAACATTTGACAACTGATGTTCACGCTCCAATAAGAAAGCGGTCGCTGTCAGTAATTAACCTAACCAAAGCTTAGGGTCGAGTGCACAGAGAATACAGGGCTTGACTATAAGAATCCACTACTAATCATTTCAAGTATAAATAACAAAAATCTCTAAATGCAGGGGGAGGGGGGAGGGTTTGTGATTCAAAAATAAAATAGAATAAACACTAAAATAAGACTAGAGGAAACACTCAATTTTGGGGACAACTTGGGAATTGTGTTCACCATGGTTCGTTAACTCGATTTTCCTAGGCAACATAACTACAAATGGAAATTTGCATATAGGATGGTAACTTAGGTTCTTCCAGCCCTCTTATGAAGGTGAAGGTCGAATTTCACCATAGCGCTTGGTCGGACACCATGGCATGCCAACTAACCATTACCAATTGTCCCACTCAACATCCCCTTGGTCAGGTTTGGTTGATTAGATGAGAACACATCAATTGAATCATGTCATCTACTTTCCTTTTCCTATCCATCACCACCTTCATCGGGCTAGTGATAATAGGTGGGGTTTGGTGTTAGTTACCACCAAACAATAATCATAATGAAGAGAAATACACAATACATGCAAACCCCAACGTAGAAATGCAATAAACCCAGGTTATTTGAAATCAACTACCCATGATTCCCAAAACCCCAAGTTTTGGGTGCTTAGCTACTCATGGCTAAGGAAAAACAAGCAAACATGCTAATACAAGACATAAATGAGAGTTTTACCACAAGGACTAAAGAATGTAGACACTACAAGTTACAAACCTAAAAGCTTGATTGATCAACAATGAATACAAAGCAAGATTTGTAATCCCCAAAATGGATTTTCTAAGAAGGAGGATAAAACTAACTAGAAAACTAAGAAAAGATTCAAAAGATAATGATCAAGTGTCTCCAAGTCGAACTCTCCTTTCTAAAACCCTAACTTAAACTATATATACTATTTACAAAATTTCCCTAGAATTTACATAGAAAAGATGGTTGGCAGCTGATAAGTCTCGCAGGTACGACTCGTAGGATGACCTATGAGTCATAGTTGGGGTCTCGTATCAGGTTCTTGACATCTTGGACTAAACTAGTACAACCAATAGGTACGTGTCATTGCTTGAGCTACGACTCGTATGTTCTTCTCATAGTCTTGACCTTCAGTTTTGGTCCAACATTTTGGCTCTCTGATTCTTTCTATGAGTCCTCTCATATGAGTCGTGGTGAGATTTATGACTCATAGGATGGCCTCATAGGGGTGACCTACACTTAGCAAATTTCTGAATTTTTGGTATCTGATTCTTTCTATGACACACCTTACGACTCGTATCTTGGGCTACGACTCGTAGGTGTGCTCGTAGGTCCTAAGGTTTAGAAAAATCTGTAACTTTTCTTCAAAATCATGCCAACCTAACTTTTCTACAAGAACAACACAATAACACATAAAACAATAAAAAGTCGCATCAAGAACTCACAAAATACTTTATTTTAAGTATCAAATATGTTGTATTTTGAAAATATATCAATGCCAAATCTTTAATACAAACACAACGACAGCTAACTCATGATCATGGGTTGGGTAGTTCCTTTCAAGAACTTTGAGTTGTCCAGAAGCGTGGGCTATGACCTTACCATTTTGCATCAACATACAACCCAAACCAACCCAAGAAGCATCACAATACACAACAAATTCCTCAAGCCCATCCAGTAGTGACAATATAGGAGCAAACACAAGCTTATCTTTCAAGGTTTGGAAGCTCCCCTCACATTCATCAGTCTATACAAACTTAACCTTCTTTTGAGTCAATTTTGTCATAGGGGAAGCAATAGAAGAGAACCCATTCACAAACCTCCGATA